>JAEIIF010056367.1:0-17805 GCA_018874455.1 Drosophila trapezifrons | reverse complement strand
TGCTCGCACACAGCCTATGCTGTGGACTTTTACAAAAACAAATGTGCTCCGTGTGCATTGACTTGAACACCCCTGTTTTAGACTAAGGAAATAAATACTTACAGAAAACTAGTTTAGAATCAATTAACTTAGCTTTAAAATTATGTATATTTTTATTTGTATTATTTATAGAGCGTCGATCCTTTGATTAGGCCATTACCGCTTCCTATGGCATTGGAATCGTCTGAAATGTTGCCGGACCAGAAGACGCGCGACAACTGGGGAAGCTCTCTGGAGTTTCTCATGTCCTGCATCGCCCTGAGCGTTGGCCTGGGAAATGTGTGGCGTTTCCCCTTTACGGCTCTGGAAAATGGTGGAGGAGCCTTCCTGATTCCCTACCTGATTGTCCTGTTCCTGGTGGGAAAGCCGATCTATTACATGGAAATGCTGCTGGGCCAGTTCTCCAGTCGAGGCATCGTGCAGGTCTTTGATTTTGCGCCCATGATGAGAGGTGGGATCAGAAATCCTATTGTTTATGATCAGAAATAAATTAGCTTTGTTAATTTAAATTTTTAAATTATATTATTTAATTTTTTCAGGTGTGGGCTATGCTCAGTTGCTGGCCCTTGGCGTCTTGGCCACCTACTACGCCTCCGTGATGGCCTTGACACTGCGTTACTTCTTCGACTCCTTCGCGTCGGAGCTGCCGTGGGGCTACTGTCGCGAGGAGTGGGGTCCAGGATGTGTCAATGCCACCGGAGAGGGTGCAGTTGACCTGCCGACGAATATCACAATCAGTTCCTCGACGCAGCTCTACCTGGAACGCATTGTCCAGAAGAAGTCGGACAACCTGGTGGAGGGACTGGGGTATCCCAGCGGCAGCCTGGCTCTGATGTTGGCTATCTCCTGGCTGACAGTGACCCTGGTCATCATTCGCGGCGTGAAGAGTTCCGGCAAGGCGGCTTATGTCCTGGCCCTGTTCCCGTACGTCGTCATGTTCATCCTGCTGGTGAGGGCTCTCACCCTGCCGGGCGCCTACGAGGGCGTGATGTACTTCCTCACGCCGCAGTGGCACAAGCTCCTGGAGCCGATGGTTTGGTACAACGCCGTCACCCAGGTGTTCTTCTCGCTGGCCGTCTGCTTCGGGGTGATCATCATGTACTCCTCGTACAACCGCTTCGGGCACAATGTCTACCGGGATGCCAACATCGTGACCACGCTGGACACCTTCACGTCGATGCTCTCGGGTGTGATCATCTTTGGGATCCTGGGCAATCTGGCGCACGAGTCGAACACCAAGGACATTGCCAGCGTGGTGAAGGCGGGTCCTGGGCTGGCCTTCATCTCCTATCCGGATGCCATCTCCAAGCTGACTGTCTTCCCGCAGTTCTTCTCGCTGCTCTTCTTCGCCATGCTCTTCATGCTTGGAGTAGGATCCAATGTGGGCATGGTCAGCTGCATTATGACAGTAATCAAGGATCAGTTCGTGAATCTCAAGATCTGGATAATCGTGGTCAGCCTGTCGACGATTGGGTTCCTGGTGGGCTTGATCTACATCACTCCCGGGGGCGAGCACATCATCACGCTGCTGGATTACCATGGCGTGACCTTTGTCTCCTTGGTCTCGGCCATCTTTGAGCTGATTGCCGTGGGCTGGATCTATGGTAAGAGAGTTGGATACCTGTTAGATACATTTTTTACTATTTTATTTACCCCTCACAGGCACCAAGCGCCTCTGCCAGGACGCGGAATACATGCTGAACATCAAGACTTCGATATATTATAGGATATGCTGGTCCATAGTCACTCCTTTGGTTATGATTATCATCTTGGTCTACACTTTGGTCACAATGAAACCGCTCACTTACAATGACTGCGAATTTCCACTGGCCTATAGAAGTAAGAAAATATTTTATTTTTATTTTGAATCATCCCTAAAAGACTTTCTCTTAATTCCAGTTTTCGGCTGGGCTCTGACTGCCTTTATTCTCGGCCAGCTTGTCTACTGGGCCTTGTATGCCAACTGCAAACAGCCCAAAGGATCTCTGAAGAGCAGAATTGGCAATTCCTTGAAACCACATTCCGATTGGGGTCCTCTGGACTGCAAGAAACTGATGGACTACCAGATGTTCCTGCGCAACAGGGAGGAGCTCGAGGCCACAGGCGCCCCACGTCGCAGTCTCTGCTACAAAGTCTATGATCGAATTTTCGGCTAGCAGAGTTTTATATAATTTTATATATATCATAATCTGTTGTATTTAAGGCATAGTTCCTTTGTGTAAATCGAATTCCTAAAACTAGGCAGTATAAGTGTACTTAATCTGATTTATTTACGCTTTTATTTATTCAAAATGAAATCAAACCAAAATTTATTGAAATATTACTTTTAAGCCCGTTCCTGTTAGTTTTTATATCTTTTTCTATTGTAGTCTCTCGTATTGTTACATTTATTCCTAATTGGAAATGTTGTATTCAGCCTGCATGTGCGGCAGCATAATTGTTCTTAATATATTTTGTACACATTTTTATTTATTCAAAATGAAATCAAACAAAAATCAATTATCTCGAAAGTTTACTCTTAAGCAATTCCAATTGCTGTCAGTTCGGAGTTTCAATTTTTCATTTCTAGCAATGCCGGCTCCGGCTCTGGCTCCTGGTCTAGATCCTGCTCCATCTCCTTTGTTTTTCTTGTCTCCGTTCGACTGCTAAAAGGTAAGACAACTTTATCTGAGCCATTTTCAATATTTAAAACTAACAATTAGCAAGGCTGCCCCATCACTCTTGGCTGCATTTGTCTCCGTCCGTCTCTGGCATTTCACTGCACCGACATGGACATTTATTTGAGTTTCAATTTGTTTTGCAAGTTTCGCACACTTTGCATATAGTTTCGTCCTTATTGTTGCTCCTGCTGCTGAAGGATGTTGCTGCTGCTGCGGCTGATGTTGCATGTTGCCGCTGTCCATCTAGCCATCTTCATTCGCAGTTGAAAATTAATATGTCTGTTCTCTGGACCTGCAAATGTCTTAATTAAAAGTTATTTCGGCTATTCGCTTTTTCTTCTTTCCCTTTGGGAGGGGAGAACGCAACGAATTGTGTTTTGGCAAATGCACATAAAGCTGTCAGGGACACTAGTCGGTCTGGGCTTGGCCTGACGTTTGTCCTCATCGCTGACAGGCGCATTACGTATACGTCGCACTAAGTATACGCAGCGTTGACTGCAGAGAGAGAGAGAGATTCCCAGTGAAGCTGCACAGAGACAACGGCGAGGAAATTAAAAAAGTTACCCTCCAAATGGTTTACGCTCTGATTTCACAGCAAAAGGTGCAAGAAACAATATCAACAAGGAAAAAAACTTGCCAACAACCAGGAACTAACAAGCATTGAAGTTTAATAAAATCCTCCTTTAAGGAGTCGCCTCCACCAACCCGTGCCCCGTGTGTTTTTCCTCGGCTGCAGCTAATGAAATAACTTTGTGGCAACTTTTGCCTTGCCAGAATTTGCTTAAAGCGCAAATAAAATTGGCGAGATTGCAGCTACTCGGAATCAAAGGCGTTCGAAATATTTAAGCAGCAAGGGTAAATAAACTTTGGCTTAAAGCCCGCCATTGCCGCGCAAATCATTTACAATAAGCGGAAATAATTTGCCGAAAATCCAGTGAGTCGCGGCGGGGGTTGGGTGGTTTCGTGGGTGCTTAATGGGTGGCTCGTGGATGCGGCGCAGTGATGCACATAACCGAAAAAGAGGAAACAATCGGGGGCAATTTATTAAACGGCTGCTCGCCTTGCACCGGACAGTCGTTGGCGCGAAGGACAGGGGGCTGCCAGGAGGGGAACCCCATCAAAACGAGCACGGAAAAAATACAAACAAAAGGGAACACAAAAACCAGGAATATAGAGCAATTGCGGAATGCTTTAAATTCTCATTTCCGCGGGCTATCAATTATGAATATTTAAATAAAATTTAATAAAATGTTCTGGAATGTCTGGGCTAGCGGAAATAGCTTTTAATATTCAAAGTTTGAACTTAGGAAGGAAATATTATAAGCATTATCTTTGGAGTTTTAAATAATGGAATATATGATAATTTTTAAGGTACTTCTTTTGGTTGATAAGAGTTATATCTTATTAAAATTCCTTCTTACTACCTTTCTTCTACTTTATCATATTAACCATATAAATATTTATAAATATTGTATAGAAGGACAATTTTACTAAAAACTACAACTTTTTACAAGTTTTCCTATTAAAGCAACCGTTTTTGATTAAAGGTTTCCTGCGTTTTTCTGGAAGCGGAATGTTTTCTTTTTCCTCTTTTTATGTTCCTTTTTTTCAGAGAAGGTGAGGAGATGCAGTCAGCATCCAAGAGTGCGAAAGCTGCTCGTCATGCGTGCTGGCAGCGGGAATCGTTCTGTGACGTTTTCAGCGTTTTTGTTTTGTACTCTGCCACCGCTTCCATCACAGCGCCATTGCCAGGACCTCACCAGACCCTCCTGTGCCTGCAGACAGCGTCTGCCTGGGCTACGTGAGCCGCTTGAGTGATTCACCTGCTCGCCAACATTTGCATTTTGCATGCTGGAGCGACTCCTGCTCCTGATGGCTGAGGTCCTGGCTCCCGACTGCTACCGCCTCTTGGCCCCTGCCGGCTGTTGGCTGTTGGCTGTTAGCTGCTGGTAATGGCTGTGACAAGCATTAGGGAATTATTTTAGAGACCCCGCATGTGGCGGCCATTAAAGGACCTGCTGAAGGTGAAGCCTTGCCTGACGATTTGATTTGTAGGCCACACACTCCAAAAAACGAGCAGGTGGCAGATGCAAAGACAATGGTGTGTGCCAGCAGAAACTATACAAAAACACAGCCAATGCCAAAATGGTAAATGCGAAAGCCAAAGCCGTCAGATGCAAAAAAGCAAAAGTCACACAGAGAGAAGTTAAGAATAATTGAGAAACTATATTTATCTGTGATATTTTATGTTTTTAAAATGATTTCCGAGATGTTTTTAAAGATTTAATGATTTAACGGATGCTTAAGTAGGTAATGCCTTTGTAAATTAAATAATACAACAAAGTTTTTACAGCTACGATGTCCTTGGAAATTAAATACTGTGAAAACTCTCCGTTTTTATTAAGTTAAACAATTAAGGTGTTCAATTTGAAGCCTTTCATTTTAAAAGAAAAAGAAAAAATGTTCAAATATATGTTCCTATACAATAATACGTTTTTTCCTGTGCAGCTTTTATTGTAATAAGAAAGCCACTTAAGCTTTCTTTTGTGCTCCTTTCGGGGATGTGGAATTTACTATTTTTTGTGGGATCTTTTTGCACCTTCACACCTTCCAATTTGGCGCACTTTTCTTGGCGACCATTGGCAGCAATTTTTCGGCTAACTGGCGCTCGTTTGAAATGCTAATATGCAACTTTGACGCGATTGCCGTTTGCCATTCGCCATTCGCCGTTTGCCATTCGGTATTCGCCGGCAATTGCCAGACAATTTTATTTTCTCAACGCTTATGGGCGAGATAAGGGCCGGATGCAATTTTCCCCACCAGGGACTTCAAAAGGAAGGCCGGGACTGGCCTTAAAACTTAACCCACTTTGTGGTGGCTTTAAGAACACTTTTTTCGGTACGCCGTTCCAGTGCTCGTCAAACTGTAATTCTGAATTTTCAGACTGCAAGCGAATTACTTTCGGCATCCGGCAAATTGATTGCCATCAGAGGGCCGCTCTCTGCCTTGCTTCATTCCGATGCAATTTCCCCACAATGTGCTCCGCCTTTTGGCCCCGAAAAGCGAGCTCTCCGACATTTGTATCCTTTTTCCTTACTTTTTCACTGCCTTTCCAGTGCATGCAAATATACGTGAGCGTAAAAAATTTCCATATAAACTGCTGCTGCAGTTGCCACTCGCTCCCCGGCAATTCAAGTGCAAATATGTTGGCATGCCGCACTTGAGTGTCAAGTTCCCGGCACATGAAACGCAATTGTTATGAATTGGCCCCGGCCACGCCCATTCACCGTCCACCGCCCTCAACAAACACGCATATACTACATACATACATACATATATAAATATATGTTGTGTGTACACATAAGAAGGTGTGAGGCCCCCGTATGCAAATGCAAATGGATAGATCAAACAAACGTCATCACAACTGAATGCTGATTGTTTGCCGGCATTTAAAAGCAAGTGCCGAAATTTATTTTCACTGTCCCCGGAATAAATTGAGTGACCGACCGGCAGTCCTGTCCGAATTCGGTGCTCCCTCGATGACAGTTTATTTTAAGACTGCTGTTTACGGCATAGAAGAGTGAGAAATTCGGTATATTTGGGCATAAGATACCTTAAAAATCAAATGAGATGGTTAGTTTTTAAATAAACTTTGTCAAATGGAAACTAAAAATGATTTAAATGGTTTCTCTTTATCTAAACATATACATTTTCTTAGTAAATAATTGTTTTATTGTTCTACTTATTATTTCTAGATCTTAGATTTTTTCTACAATTTACGCATGCATAGAAATCCTATATTCAGCCTTAAAATCACCAAGTTAAGCACTCGAAATGTAGGCAGTGTCTCTAGTGTCTCTGCTGCCCTAGCCATCCAATTTGCTGTCCCGAATCCCGGCTTAAGCCTGTCAACATATGGCCCACATCAATCGTCTAAAGCCCGGCCATCTCACAGAGTCTTAGGACATTCGATCTTCGGCCAGCCGGCAGCTTGTTTACTCCTTTTCCACATGCTTTGTTTCCACCTCTGTGCTGTTATTGTTTGTGACACCGGGACGGGGTACCAGCCCCAGCTCCAGTCTCAGTCTCAGGGGCTAAGCCTGACTTGCTGGACAACAAGTGCAGCTGTCAGAAGGAAGTTTACGGGCCAAACGCACCGAAATAACAAATGTAAGAGGAGGAGGAGGAGAGAAGGGGAGTTTTTCAGGGAAAAGCTCTGGGAAAAAGCGCTGGGACAGCTGCAACAGCTGGTTCTGGTTATGTTCTGCTGCTGCTGCTGCTGCTGCTGGTGGTTGTGTGCGATCCTGGCCACAGAAACGTTGATTGGCCAGCGCCGGAAAAAGAAGTTATAACCATCAAGGCGGAAACGGATGTGGCACAGACGTTTCCGTTTTTTTCCCAGTCAGCTGCACTCACACACTCGAACACGAAACTATATTTTAACCCCTTCGCTGGCAGTTTGCACTCGCAAAATGCTGCATACATTTGGGTAGCAACCTTCCGTCCCTTATCCCTTTGCCATCCTGCAGGAACACCGCACAATGCCTGTCAAATAAAATCATTTTGCATTGCAGAAATACAAATAGCACAAAAAAAAAAGGAGAGAAACTAGAAAGTAGAAAGGAGCAAGGAGCAAAAGGCAACTCGACTGCGTTTAGCGGCTAACCGCAAGCACTTCTAATCAAAATATTAAAGAATTTCCTTATGGCTGCGTCTGCGGTTGCTCTGTGCTGGAAATATTTAAATTCTGCAGCTGCCGAGCTGCCTTCTAATTGAATGTGCCGTTGTTCTTGCACTTTGTTGTGGCTTTCCCTCGTTCCTACAACCCACCGCCCACATCGTTCATTTTCCAAGGCGGCGGATTTGGGGTGAGCCATAAAAATGGCAACACGTGCTCATAAAACTAACATTACACGCCGCTAGTTGGGCATTTCCTTTTGACCCCCCGAGCGCTTCAATAAACAACTTCCTTTGATTATTTGAGGAAGGGAAAGGGAGCGTTACCAGCTGCTAAATGGCCCAGAAAGTTCACAGGGTTAGCCGGAGTTATTTTTCTCTCATACGTTGTATTATTGCGTGCATTCAGATGGTTTCCGTGTAACACTGCGTATGCGCAATGTTTGTTCCTGTCTAAGCCAAAGACAACTCTTTGAATTCCCCATGAAAGAGTTATATTTTAACAAGGAAGTTTGCTAGGTAGGTACTTTTGTATTTTAATTATAATTTGGACTATTCTTTGGTCATAATATGAAAACGAAATACCTATTTTTCTCCCTATTAAACTGTTTCCTTGGGTATAAACAAAGGGAAACGATTTTGCTGAATGATAAATAAAGCAAACATAACAAAGAAGTTAGCTGGACACGAACCAATGAGACGAGCGAGCAATACGACGAGTCAACAGAACAAGTAAATATGACGAGTAAAGGCGACGAGTAAAGACAACGAGTAAAGACGATGAGTAAAGACCACGAGTAAAGACGTCGAGTAAAGACGACGATTAAAGAAGTTGAGTAAAGACGACGAGTAAAAATGACGACGAAAAGACGAAAGACGACGAAAAGGAGACCAAGCAAGAGCGGGCAATTGACGAGAGAGTTGAGTTCAAACGAGTTCTGACAAACGACAATCGAGTTATATTTCTTACTACAAGCTTTTATATTTTATAGAAATCATTATATTTAATAAAAAACTAACTTAATCATTCGTTAAATATTGTAATCACACATAAATATAAAATGTATATATGACATCAATTTAGTAAGAAACATTATCCTCTATTCAAAAATAAATATTTAGCAAGCGATAGATTATTCAAGCCTGATTTCCGAGCGAACATTAAAGGGGAATCAAAATGAATGGCGTCTTTTTTGGGCACCTATAACCGATCCATGCCTTCGCTTTATGGCTATGGGAAAAGTTTTCAATTGCACCCTTAAAGCCACCCCCTATTTGGCGAGGGCTATTCAGAGCGCTGCACTAATTATTTGCATGCAAAATTAAACCGTTAAACAGCTCTGCCATGGAGTGCATTTTCCATCGGGAAACTCACGTTTGGCGGGGAGGCGAATTTGCATCTTTTGTTGCAAAAGTTTCATGGGCCCAAAGTTACATGTTTTGCATTTGACTTGCGCATGGTTGACACGGTCGCTGTTCGCCCAAGGGGGGTGGAAAAAGGGGGCGGGAAAAGCGCGGAGGGGCGCGGGTCGGAAAAACTTTTGTACCTTTGCCGACGGGCGGCAGCAGCAGGAGCAGAAGCAGCGAACGTAGCGCGTATGAAAACTAATAAAGTGTGCAACGTGCAATGGAAAATGGCGGCGTGCTCATTTGCAAACATGGCCAAAAGGGGCGTTAAGAGGAGCTTTAATATGCGATTTCCCAGGAAAATGTGGCAGCAAAAATAGTCGGGGCTGGCTCTCTTTAAGCTGCACTCGCTGCCAGACAAATTAGATCAAAGTCGAGTCGCAATCTCGCTGTTTTCCCGCCCGTTTTTCCAGTTTTCCCCTAGGTTTTCCCCCCTATTTTTCCCGTCCTGTTGGCAAGGCGCTTTGACAATTTATGGGGCCGGCAAGCGTTGCCAAAAACGGGACAGTTATGCCGTTTGAGATAATTGCATTTTATTGCCTTTTATGCACTATCCCAGCCCCGGCTGCACTTAATGTTGGATGTCGGCTAGCGAAAAGGAATTCTTAAAGTTGGCCCTATGTATCCTTTGCTAACACTGCACTTTTATGGCCGCCATCCGCGGGCGTGAAATTGTTTAAAGTAAAGTTTTTCCGCAAAGTTTTTCCGGCACCGCGTTGCGCTGAAAGCACCGTTCCAGCGATCGTGCCACACAGTTGCCACCGTCGCCCGATTACTATCGGTGGGCATGGTCGAGCGTTTGGCAAATTGTCGCCATAAATAATAAATATTAACAAAAGCCGGAGCGATATGATTGTGCCAAATTGGCAGCATTTTTTTCTGTTCTCCAAGCTTCCGTTTTCATTACATTTTTTACGCCCTCTCTCTCTCTCTGTCTTGTAATTACGAGTAATAGATTGGATTAGCTCTTTGTGGGTAGTTTTCGGATCTGATTCCTCAAGCACCAACTAATTTGCCAGGACATGATGTAAGCCACGGCGTTATCTGCACTATGAAAATTAGCGGGCATAAGCACTTCGACTTGCGCCGAGTTAGTTGTGCCAAATCCTGGCACAAGTCCTGGCGTCACGTAAGCGCCGCAAGGATTGCAACTGCGACTGCAGCTAATTGGAGCCCGGCTCAAAGGAAAAAATGTTATGGCACCTCGTGCACGTGCTGGGGAAACTCATTAGCTGGGGATTTGGATGGGGACTCAGATTCCAATTCGGATACGGATTGCGATGGCTTTAATTACCATTATTAAATGCGGCATATCAATAAATTAGTTAGGGGCACAATGCCAGTATGAATATCCTTGTCTGGGCACTCAATCAAATTGAAATCCAAATGGCCTGATTAGTGGACCGCCCCCAGTTGTGAACTCGTGAATAATTAAGCCCGAGTAAGGACAATATTTGTCTGGCAGCTGCAAGGCAGCCACAGTCTCTCTAATAAGAAGCCAATCCTCCAGACAGACTCCAGACGGAGGGACAGCCAGCTAGTCAATAAGGCTAATACGACAATACAGTGGCTGTCGTCTGTCGGGATCCGGCTCCTTCCAATTGCTTTTCTTGTGCCGGCAACTTGAGTGCATTTGCACAAATTGAAAGCTGTCTTACGAACCTGTCTTGCTCCTCTGCCTCTGCCGAAATAACTCAAGATTGGAGCGGTGTCCTTGCGCCTTTTGTGGCTAATTATGTCACTTATTTGAGAGCGATGTCAATGGGAGCGACACTGCTGTGGTGCCTGCCTGGCACATGTTGTGGCAAATTTCTGACATTTGTGTCAACTATCTGGGTTAGAGAGAGCGCCTGCCAGCCAGTCAGGTGATTACGCCCAAGGATATGCAGACTGGAATCAAATATTCATTACAATATCCAGCTATCAATCAACCGAAAATATAAAACACAAAAAAGACTAAAGGCAGCCGCGTAACTTTTACGGCATTTAAATATGCAATGAGACAGAGGCCCCTACACATGTTTAACCTAATGAATTTGCATACGAGAGCGCCGTTCCCACGGGAATTCTAGATCAAAAGCGGAGTTTTCCCACTCGACGAGGGCCACATGTGCCGCCACGCCCTGGTATGGGTCCGGGACGATTGGCATGGCGACACATTCATTAACTGTCAGCCGGATTTCTGCCCCCCCCAAAAGGAGACAGGACAAATTGGATCCCGTAGAAGTGTAGCACGATTTCGAGGGTATTTGTTTCAGGCTGGCTGAGATTTCAGGGGGATTAAAGAACAGTTAGGTGTTGACGCTGATGCTGAACTCTCAACTCTTGACAAAGGTCCTTTGTGCTCACTTCCTCCTCTTTTTTTATCCGTTTTTCGTTGACCAGGAGCGTGAGCATTTCGCATTCTGTGCGATAATTATCAAACAATAAAAACAATAAACTGCTGCGACACCGGGGAGACAACAAATGAAAAAATGAAAACTCAAAGTAAGGGCCCCTTCCAAGAGCTGCCAAGGTGCGCAAAAGTTATATCTTTGCCAGCGCTCTTCTCCTCGTAAACTGTGACCAGCACCAGGGAAAACATCAAAAGGAGCTGGCAGGCTGGCTGGCAGGCAGGACGAGGGAGCAGAGGGTACTCCTCAGGCGGACAAAAGCGCCGCCAAGTGCACTTTGTAAGGAGAGCAGTAAAACGGGCGGCATAAAAGAAAGTGCAGAAAGGGTTTGTCGGGGCGATAAGCAGAATTTATTTGTCTGCGGGTATTGACAAGCGACAAGTGGGGTCGAAATGTCTGTGGGAGTGGACAAAATGGAGTCAGAGCCTTAAACTGACTGCTCGCTGTGAAGGACTCATCTCTCATCTCTCTATTCGCTGGCCACTGATTAGCGCCCGAGCAGGGACGCCACTTAAAATTCCTAGCGGCGCATCGATAATTTATTATGCAACTCTGTTTGGCGGACCTTTTGCCTAGGCATTTCGTGCCAATAAAAGATTTACGCAGCCTGAATTTTAAATGCCCCGAAACTCAGACAGGAATCCGAAACCAAGAGTGAACCTGAAGCTGAACCTGAACCCGAACCCGAGCCGAGACTCGTATACACCTGGGAATTTTGTTAATTACGCTGAATAAATGCAGGAAATGCCGAATAGTCCGAGTCGAGACGGAGAGAGAGAGGAGCGGGGCCAGTGGAATTAGTGCCAGCTAGCTTGGTGGCAATCTTCGATGGCTCATAACTCAAAATTTGAAAAGTAATCGAGAGGCAAGCTGAATGCGAAATATCTCCTCTCTCTCTATATAATTGCTCGGGACGTGTGGATTTATTTATTTCGCATTATTCCGCTTATGTTTTTCCCGGAGCTCCTCCCGCTCTCCTCAGGGTTTAAAATACGCACTCATAGACCCATATAAAAATTCCTTTTGAGCCTTATTAAAAAATTCCAGGCTTCTGGGGCTGTCAGCAGCAGCAGCGGCGAGTCCCGGCTCCTGCCCCAGCTGGCGGGATTCCCCATTCCGAGGGGCTATGGCCAGGCATAAAGAAATCAATCAGGCGGCACAATGCAGGCAGGCTACGGAGCGATAAGTCGCTCAAAATGACTCGACGAACTCGGGGTTTAATGGTCCGTGAAACGTGAAACACTTTTAGCTATCTGCCGGAGTCAGGGGCGGCGCGGCTTCCTTGCGATTTCTTTCTTCTAAACTCACATGTAAATGGCGCTAATGCCCGGCTAAGCGAGCGAGAATCTCCGCCTCCCCCCCGAAAGTTCGGAGCATTGAATTATGCATTTTAATTTTGGGCCAGCACGTCAAAGGCAACGGCATGGAACATTTATTACACTCGGCTTTGGCTATTTTCAACACTTTAATTTAACTTTTCGGGCACTGCATTTCCTTCTTGGCCATTTCCTTTCCCCCAGTCCCCAAGATTCCCCCCCGACTAGCTCGTGTGGATGCGGAAAATGGAGGTGGGTGGTTGGGTGGATGTCCGGGCGTTTGCCTTTGTAATGGACATGTTAGACGTTGGCAAAAATGATATATGACTTTTTCATTTCCTTAATGAAATTAACTTTGCCGTTCGGCTCCGTCTTCTTGGGCTTTGCCATCGTCTTTGCCTTGCCCTGTGCCTTTGAGCTGGCCACGTTCTGGTCTTTACATAATGCCAGCCAAATTGCGTTGATTTTTGATGTGGCAACAATTCATTTTGGCTCATTAGTCGGGCCAGCATGCTGCTGTCCATATATCATTATCTCAGTCGCAATCTGGGCATATGCAGTCGGGGCTTTAATGGAGCGCGCTAAAAGCATTTCATTCCCCTGCTTCATGCCACATCTACTGCCACATCTTCCAGCTCGAGCATCGCATCCCCAATTAAACTGAGCCAACTGCCCGGCGAAGGGCTTAAGCCGATGTACAATAATTTTAACTTAGCTGCCAGGAGCGTTCGGCCAGGTTTAAGCTTCCTGCTGCCTCCGGTCAGCTCCGCCTTCCTCCTCGCTCCCATCTCCTCGCTGGACTCGATTTCATAGATTATGCGGCTTATGACTGGCCCCGGTAAATGGCCAACTCATGTAAGTTCCTGTTGGCCATCTCTCTCTCTGTGTTGAGGAGCATCTGTGTGTGCGTGCTTTCAGAGCCTGTCTGTGGGGAGTGGCCAGTGTGGGTGTGACGGTGAGCAATGGGTTTTCTTATGCCATAACTCTGCGTTAAGAGGCGCTGCACTTTAATTATTTGGATTCGGCAGAGCATGACCTTAAACCGAGCCGAGACCCAATTAAACCCTAGCCCGAGCCCAGTTATAATTGAGTCTCTCGACTAAGTGAACGTCGGCTGCGTTAAAATTCACAAACATTCCAGCTGCAAAATTGTTTCATAATGATAACTTTTATTCCTGGCAAGAACCATGGGACAGATGGAAGGCAAACAACATCCCAGAACATGTATAAATAAATTCCAATCTAACCGAGTTAGATTTCATTCAATCTAAATTCCTTTTTAATAAAAAATAAAAGGGTTCCCATACAAATAGTTGCCGAAAGTCATAAAATATGTATGGCGTCGCACTTAATCTCCATTGTGGTTGCCCAATTAAGGCGCAGTTTGAAGTGTTTGGTCCCATTGTGCGTCTGGCGTAAAAAACGAGCCATTTATTTAATTGAAAATTGTCTCCGCTGTCAGCGGCAGCGGCAGCCAGAAGGAAAAGCGAGAAAAGTGGGAAAAGCAAAAGGGTCTCTGGGCCTGGGCCTGAGACTGAGTCTGTCCGGGCGCAGACTGGTGCCTCTCGAGTGGCGAACAGTGGAGTGGAGTGGAGGAGAGTGCATGGCCCAGGGCCACTTGAGAAGCCGGTGCAGCTGCAGTTTTTCATCGCGACCCCAGAAAACGAAGTGGAGTGCAGGATCCTGAGAGGACTCGCAGCTATTAGTTGTTTAGACGCGTCTGGCGGGGACACAGGGCTCCGAGGGAGGGCGATCTGGAAATGGAATCGGAAGGGATGAGTTGCTCGCACGTGGCTGCTACTTCATTATACCCGGAAGTAATCATAAATTCCGCACGCATCCAGCAGCCGGACAAAACGGAATAATATTTCGCCCAGTGTGTCAGTCAGTCAGTCAGTCAGTCAGCCAGTTAGTCAGCAGTCCGTAAGCCAGTTGGAGTCGGTTAGGAAATATGGCTACCTTTTTGCCCAGAGCCACAGCCATAGCCAGAGCCATCGGGATCCGTCGTCCGTCCTGCGAGGGTGTGGATGGCAGTCACTCCAGCGCCATTGGGCGCATCGTGTTGCTAATTTATGGCCGAGGAAATGAAAGTGATAGAGCTGAAAGCAGCAGCCACCGGTCGAGTGAGTGCCTCTGGGCCATGGACGGAGCACGGAGATGGCTGGCGGTCGGCGGATGGCGGATGGAGATGTCCTGGCAGCCACCTCCGTGCGATCCATCCTCCGCTGGCCAGTCAAAGGTGGGGCCGTCGGTCGGTCGGTGGGAAAGTGTGCCGCTTGACAACTGAAGACAGTGACAAATTAGCTTGGCGCGTGGTCGGTGCACAATTTGCATAATGAGCCTTTGACAAAGATGTGTGGCCACAGTCGCTGGCGCTCTATTTATGACTCTGCTCCGATTTCAGTCATCGCAATAAAACCCCAAAGACATGCGCTCCAAATGAAAGTGTCACCCACCTTGACACCTATTCGGCGTCGTCACAGTGGGAGAGCCAGATATAATCCACTTCGGGAATTGATATAGGAGAAGAAAAGCCATACGATATATCCATATATGACGGCTTATTGGCTTAACTTGACAAAGGTAAGTATAGGAAATACTTAATTAAATTATATGTACTTTATATTAATAGATAAAGATTTAAGTTTAAGCTTGTAACGAGAGTAGAATTTTTATTAATTATAGAATACAGAGACACCTAATGGTGAGAACATCATATATTGACACTAAGTGGAAGAGGATATTTATGTATATCGATTGTTGGAGTATAAAAACGCTACCAAAGAATGGTCACATTAATTTTGAGCTCGGCTTCTACCAGAATTAAATTAATAAAAATCAACCATTACGATATATTAATATTAAAAATTATTCCAAATATTATAATACAACAAAACCTTACATATCTCATGTTAGATATGGAAATAAATCTATATTGTTCGATATAAAATCGATCTTTGCCAAAAATCTATCAATGAAAACTCCGATTGTTTTCTCGTGTTCCAATATCAACACATTTTCGATGAATTATCGACATGGGTGCCATCCCTAATCCCCACTTTGGGCCACATCCAAACACATATCGAAACTTTCGGTTTGTTTACACTGGCTAAAAAGCATTTTCACGTTGAACCAAAAAGGGAAAAGCGGCGACAGAAACTCTCAGCTTGCAGCTCTCAGCTCCTTGGGCTCGGCTCACTTTCTTCGCCTTTCACGTTGCTCTTTTCTTTTTTATTTTATTTCTCAGTTTTGAATGCCAAGTGGCAGGAAACGAGCGTCGAAATGTGCTACGGCCTAGAAATTTTTATCGAATGCCTGCAGGTTTTATTGATGTCGTTTAAAGTCGCTCAAGTTGCGCTCGGGCTCGTAAAGACGTCAGCCAAATTGTGTAGTCAAAAAGTGTTGCAAAGCCGGAGCCTTAACCATTTGAGAGCTACGAAATAAAACCGAAACGTAACTCTTTTGCCAGTTATCGGAGCCAGGAGAGCCTGCAGTTAACCCCACCAACTTATCTCATGAACATTCATTCGCCTTTTATGTCACTCCAGCCAGGACTTGGCCTGCGTTTAGGGCTGAGAAGCAGCTCGACAATGATTGAAAAGTAGTTGCCATAAAGTCGTGCAATTCGGATCTACTGATTTTGCAATAACTTTTATTGCCCGGACCCGGCATAACAGAGGTATGCAAACAATTTGCCCAGGACTATTGCGAACTTCATTAGACTGCCTGCCCACGGGGCGGATGAGTAACGTATTGGATAAAAGTCAGAAAATTTCGGGGCATTTATCAAAATTTTAATACTGACCAAAAAAGGTAGAGGCCACAACATAATTACACACAGTTATTTGCTGACTCTAGAGAGAAGATTAAGATTTCTTTCGGGCTCGGGCTCCCCAACTGTGTGTGAGTGTGTGTGAGCCTTTTGGCTGGCCAATTTTCGAATGCGGTTTCGGCCTGGCTAACGGCCAGAGCCAGGAGCTGAGCCAGAGAACCAGTGCCGGTCCGTGTGATTCGTGTAATCATTTGGCAATCACAATCAACTTGTTTGCTATCGAAAAAACCAATTATTGACCCGGCTACATGACCACGTAACGTGCAAACAATTGCGGCCATGTTCGAACTTGGCCAGAAGACAGAATGTTGAGGCTTCCCTGTCCCCGGCTGGATTTCCCTTCCTTTTTTTTTTTATTGTTGTTGCCGCTTTGGGCTGGCAGCTGCCAGGGAAATGTGTTACCCATGTCGGAATTATTTATTTATAGGCAGTGTGGGCGGGTGGCCCTTGAGGAGAAACTTGGCAGATTTTTACTCATTTTACTCATTTGGTTTGTCAACATTTCGTACATAGTTCTGGGCGGTCGCAAATCTTTTGCCATAAATTTTACACGCTGCCAAAAGTTTTGACACATTTGTTGCTGCTGCTGCTCCTCCTGCTGGAATTTGTTTAATACATTTTAAATATATATTTCTCCCTTAAATTGTTAAGTTTTTAATGCGCTGCAAATCCGCCCGACAAGTTGTGTTCGTTGTATGTCAACCGATTGCCAGGTTATTTCTTGCGGTCCTTGAATACAACCGACTTGCATAATCCGGTATTTGGGGTGCCATGATTGACTGGCCAGAAATTAACTTGGCTCGCATTATCGACTCAACCGAATTACTCGAAAGTAATTGCAGTGATTGACCTCAGAACCGCAACTGCGGCGGAGACTGATATTCCAAGGTTTTCCAAGCTTTTCCCGGTTTCTTCTTGGCCACAAGCCGCAGTCAAATCAGCGTCTGAATGCCATGGAATTTGCCCTTAGTCTGGTCCCAGTCTTACCCCAGTTTTCAGTCACTCATTCAGTCAGTCTATTACCCAGGCACTCAGTCTCCTCTTTTTCCAATACCAAAAGCCACAAATTGGCGTTGGGCGCCTTTAAGTCTTAAATGATTCGGAAAGAAGGCCATAAAAGAGTCTGCTGGAAAACAGTGTTTGAAGTATTTAACAAGAAAGGGGGAAAGCCACGACATTTAGATACCGGGTAATAGAAGAAAGTGTGACTTTAATAACAGAAAAGTAAGGAAAACATATATATAATAAATCCCTTATAAAACTATACAAAATAATGTAGTGTTTAGCATAATTCTAAATACATAATTTCCTTCTCATTAGGGTTGTTAAAACATCGATGGTGGATACTATCGATGTTTTCGGCTATCGATGGTGGTCACTATCGATACTATCGATAGTATCGAACTTATTAATAACTTAAAATTTTTGCGCTTTAAAAACTTGTGCATTTCTTCTGCCGAACCACTGCCAACAACACTGAA
>JAEIIF010056363.1:0-12745 GCA_018874455.1 Drosophila trapezifrons | reverse complement strand
GGGGGGGAAAATCCAGGAAAATCCAGGGATGGGGCGCCGGGGCTGCAGCGGTGTCGAGCCTCAAACATAATTCATTTCCGCTCATTGTCAGCGCGCCGATTTTTCGCATTGCATTTATAAATAAGCGAAGCCATGAAAAAGAATCTCAAGTGTAAAAATACTCACGAAAAAAAAAGAAGGAATAATAATAAAAATGGGGGAAAGGACAGTGCATCCGGGACAATGCAGGTAAATTGACTGTGGATTTTGGGGCTTTGTCCTGGCCAAATTGGTCGAAATCCAGCTCGACTCATTGAACAGTTCGCCAGATTCAACCCATACTGCACGTACTCTTCCCATTCAAGCCTCTTCCCTGGAAGTGCTCCTGACATTTGGGACTAAGCTCGACCGGGGATGACATAATTAAATCCTTGCAGTAATTAAATTCCCCAAAAAATCATTCCCCCAGCTCCGGGCAAACACACAACCCTTCCAGAAACTACCTTAATTGCAGGCGATAAGCCAGAAGACGGGGCGCATACGTAATGCAAATTATTTTCAACATTTTCACATTTAATTGCAAAGCGGATAGGAAAATGTGCGGGTGGGAGGGAGCACCGAAGGGACAACTCGGCACATTCATTAAGCCAACCCCTTGAGGGACGGGGAATGGTCAAGTGTCCCGTGTCCCGTGTCCTTTATCCGAATATATACACCAGCAGGAAGGACAGTGGAATGCGGCATCCTCATACATGGCGTGCCAGCTGGAAATTAAGTTTTCGCATTTCCTACCTTTCTCGCCATATGGGACTCGCTCTCTATTTCGGACTTGAGTTGATAATCCAGCATAATGCGCTTTTATTTCGAATAATAATGTTGCTGTCGACATCGGTCCGGGCTCATTAAATGCCAGCGAGTCAACCCCAAAAGAAATTATAAAAAAATACCCGTAGGACACAACAAAAAAAACAGCGAGTGGGATTCACATAAAAGTTGCAAAGTCCCAAAAAGGTTTGTCCACCGCAAAATTGCTGCACGAGGTGTCAAAGTTCATTCCGTGGCTGGGAATTAATTCCTTTGCATAAAAGGGTATCCCTCCCCCAGATTGTTTAAATTTTCCAGCAAATTAAGTAGGCCTTGGTCCCCCCTTTAAAAACATATGCATATGTATATGTGATGTATGTATATTTTTCTTAGAGGTGTGAATCCTTGGAATGCCTTTCGGCACCGAGATGACAAACGCAGTCGCATAAATTCCAACGAACCTCGGTTAACCAGAGCCGGGGAGCCCACAATAAATCTCATGGAAAACGATTCCGGCATTTTTACCCCCCAAAAGCGAACACACAGACTTTTGGCTTCTTAACTTTTCACTTGGCAAGCACAAAATTCTTGCGGCATTTGCTCAAAATAATTTATCATTTCCCCGAAATGTTCCGAATGAAATTTTGGGAAAACTACAACTACTACGAATACCTTTTTGTGGCTTAAAGTTTTTGTCAAAACGTTTTTATGGTCACTTAAAGTTTTTTCGGGGGCGCCTTTTTCGTAATCGTAATTTGTCGAAAATTGTTGAAATTCCACGGGAGGTGGACCCTTGCCAGGTGGGGAGTGTGGGGCGTGTGGGGGCGTGTGGGAATACCTCAACATTAAAATGCCATTAATGCATTTGCGTAATGTTCGTTACCCTCTTCCACTTTCCCGGGGCACACACACCTCATTGAAAGCCCATTAAAGTGACTTATGGACCGATTCCTGTCCTCCTGTTCCTCCGCCAGGGAGAAGTGTTCGTAAAAATTGCATTAAAAGCGTGGGCGGTGGGCGGCAGCGAGGGTGGCCCTGCATTTGTCTTATCAGCCAGGTTCGGGTCCCGTTGCCCATGTTACCATGGCCAACTGGCAAATGGCGATGGCCACATTTGCCTGACCATAATGAGCGGCAATTACCGCATCGGCCGCAAATTTGCATTGCACACTGCGAAAAATGTTGCAGCGAATGGGGCAGGCGAGGGCGCCAGCAGTGTGCGAGTAAACATTGTGCAATCTTTTATCAACAGCAATAATAACAGGCAGTGCAAATGCAAATGGAATCGAGGAGGAGTGAATGCAGAGAAAATTCAGGGAAAATGCAGGGTAAATGCCGGGAAAGGGCAGGGAAAGCGCAGGGAATCGCAGGGAAAGGAGTTTTTTAATTGCGCCTACTTGAGCGTGAAGTTAAAATGGTAAAATGTTAAAAGGTGCCCCAGCGAAGGTTAATATTCGTCAGGGGAAAGATCTTTTGGTATGTAAATATAAGGAAAAGTCACAAAAAATATTTATAATTTCATATTCCTTAAATATTCCTTCATATTAAAATATTTAGCATTTATAGAACTTAAATTTAAAACCTCCCCAATCATAACTTCATTTAGCAACCCATTTTAATTCGTTTATCAATTTGTGCAAGTTTCTGGCCTGCCACCACTTTCTCTCCTTCGACTTGGCCAGCCCTTCCGGACACTTTCACTTTGTGAAAGCCCAGCCAGCCTCGAAAAGGGAAACGGAAACATCTGCCAGAGTCCACTTCCAGAAGCAGAAGCAGATCCAGATGCAGACCAACCCCCCGGCCCTTGGTAATAATCCAAAGTAGTGCGGCACAAGTTTAGAGCTAAACAAACTCGACAACTCCCAGAAACTGAAACTCAATTTTTCGCACAACAATGCGCTCATAATTACTACAGTCAGGCGGGGACGGAGAGCGAGGAATATACAGATGAAATCAAATCAGAAACTTTAAATCTTGAGGACGTCGCCTGGACGGGTCAGGACTCGCTTCCATCAGCCATGGCTCCTGCTACGTCTGCATCTCCTCCTAATACACGGGCTCATTCAATCGTCAGTTCCAGCAATTACACGCATTTTGCGCAATTTAAACCAAATGCTAACGACAGCCAACAACCGACAACCGACAACCAACAAACGACAGGCGGGCGACTTGTGACAACCTTTGCTGCACCTTGGACAGGAGGGATTCGGCAGGGGAGGGCAGGAAACGGGTCCGGGGGTCAGGGATCCAGGGCCAGAGGTCAGACCGAGCAGCCAGGCGTTTGATGAACCACCAGTTAGAAATATTTAGAAAGGTCTTGGAATATCGAAGTACCCTAGAACCAGATTTTAGGGAAATACCCTGACTTATACGTAGGTATAAGAATGACCGGTTTCTAGCCTCACTGTCAAAAAGCCTGATAGCTATCTGTCCGAAAAAGATAATCACCAGATACACTTCTCGTAATGGTAATCGGTTTTCTACCCTCCTAAAATTGATCTGAACGTAAAGTACCAACATAGTGCTGTTAACTATCTATTATTGCTGTAAAACACTGAAGTGTACTGTTAGGCGCCACTACATGGTTGTTGTGGTTATCGCAACCAATCAAAACAGCTGTAAGTCTCTTCTTCACTTGCCTATCGGAAAGCAGCTGTTCTTTTGCCGACCCGAAAAAGATTTGACAGGAAGGTTGGGTCTCTGTAAAAGGAGGTGAAAGAGAGGTCCAATTAATACGACATCTTCATTTGCTGAGTTGATAATTTAAACTCCTTCCTCTGAGTTACTTACCACTAGGGGAAAACTGCAGAGCGGCTCCTATCCGGCTCGAAGGACCAAAAATGCGCAGGGCGGTATAGTTTTGGATGTATACATACATATATATACATACATACGTGTTCATGTGTGAACAGGAGGGTAGAAAGCAACCCTTAATAATGAAAATAAAGTTTTAAAAGCAGATATAAATCTATTGATTATAACATTATCTGAATTATTAATAAAAAAGCTTTAAAAAATTTTAAAAATGTATTAAATATAAATATAAAATACCATAAATTAAATACAGGATTTCCAAACACAATTAAAATCCTTTTCCAAGTTCCTAGACCATTTTCAGTACCCATTTTAATTAGTCCTATCCAAAACCAGTATACCCTTAACCCCTATACGAGCAGAGGGCATAAAAAGTAGCATACTGTAAATCAAAAAGTAACTTGCCTGCCATACGGATGTCATCCGTTGCAGATCGTTCGAGCGCAAAATTTAACAATGACACAAACGCACACAAAGTTTGCTGTGGGCGGTGTTCGGTGTTTGGTGGGTGCTGGGTGTTGCCACATGCTCATCACCAGCCCCCCTCCCCCCATACCCACTCCCCCCTCGTTCAGCACAAGATAATACCTAAACACACCTAAAAACCTACGGACAACGGCTTTGGCTTTGGCTTTCGGCCTTTTGGCAGCAACATGTTTGCCATAGGGGCCAGAGACACAGAGAGAGTTGCTCATGCAGAAGCTGTCATGTCCAGCACTCGGTACATCCCAGGGAAGGAGGGTTAAATAGTGGATATAGAGGGTTAAGGGGGGGGTGTTCAGGGTGGACCGTATACGGCAACACTTAAAAGTCACACGGGCGTGGCAAGTTAAATGAAATGCACAATTGATGTGGCCATTGTGCGTCTCCGCTGCCATTGTGTAGGTGATGTGAATGGTCCTTTTGCCGAAGGTCCTGCGAGTGACAGGATGTGCGTGTAGGCCAGCTAGAAAGGCGGTTGAGGGAAGCCCAGGACCAAGACCAGGCATACCTGCTCCAGATGATAGCTGCTCCTTGGCTGATTCAACTCTTTGTCAAAATCCAGGGGAAAAAACTGGGCAAGCTGAAGCTCTGGCAACAGCTGTCGCTCTGTCGCTTAACCCTTGGCAAAAAAAAAAGTAGAGGGTTAAGGGGAAGGCAATGTGGCAACAAGAAAAGTGTAAAAAATTTCAATCAATAACCGTAACGATAACATTGTCAGCAGGAGCAGCATTCCCAGAAGTGAGAAGAGAAGTGAACAAATACAACGAATATCAAATACACTTCTTTGGAAAAGTTCAAGGATGAAGTTACTAAGTTATGATTTATAGAATTATTAAATTATATCAGCTTGCTGGATGAAATCTCTCTGAGTAACTCAGTAATTCCCAAAAGGTTCTAGAACTGATTGATGCAAAGCTGTCATGTTAGTAATAGGAAAAAAATGATAAAAGAGTTCTTACTCACTTTATTCCTCTCTCGTTGATATAACTAATAATACTCACATTTTTTTAGCTCCCTATAAAGCACAAATTCCTTATGGAGATTACCAAACCCATCGATATAGCGAATACACTCGACTAGACAAACATTCAAACTCGCAGTTCGTGCAACTCTTTTTGGCGTACATTTGCAATAAATTTTGCCGCCTCTTGACAAGCCGCAAAGTATGCTTTAAAATGGCTAAACCCGTGTCTCCTGCAATCGCAGGACGCAGGAGGACGAAGGGAGTCCGTTGGCAAACGCGATTTTTATCGCAATTCAATAGAGTTTCCGTTACATTACGCCGCCGTCCTTTGTCTCCAGCGAAACGGCGGAACTAACAGCGCCACATTTTGTATCCGTGCGACGTGTCAACGTGTATTGCTTCCGCTCGGATCCTGTTCCTCCTCCTTCTTGTTCCCCAGGAAAAGACACATCCTCTGAACGTTATTGCTTCTGGATGTGTGTGTGTGTGTGTTCCGTACTCCGGCTGCACCTTGTGCCAGGAGGCCAAGACACGCCGGGAATGTTATTGAAATTTTACGTTGTCTGAGATTTCTTTTTTGCCGGTGGATTTACATTTTGTGGCAGCTGATTTATGGTCTGACGTGTGCTCCTTAAAGGGCTGCTTATAAGGATGCAAGAAAGGAGTAATTAGGCACACCAACCTTGAGCTACTTTATAAATTCAAGAAGTCCTGCATTGAAGTAATAACCTATGCTCCTTAAAGAGCTCTTCAAAGGATGAGCTCGGCGTAATTACCCAGCCACAAATGGGGTTCGTTAATATCCCATTCCCAGTTCCAACTCCTCCGGAAAATCCATAAAAGGGGTTGACTTGGTAAACTTTGTGCCTTCTTCTTTTATTTTTGTTTCAGCTCCCGGAAATTGAATTATCGTGCTCAGCCCCGCTGAAATGTCAATCCTAGAGACCACCTTGAGAGGCTCATTAGGATTCCGTTTCTGGCGGCGAAGTTATCTGCGCTTGTTTACCTTGAAATTAAAAATGCAAAGATTCCTTCAAGGATATTTCCTTCCCGGCTGCCTTTGGCCTTCCGCGGCATCTGCAGCCGGCCAGCTGAATTATTTATGGCACTTGCCGAGGGAGAGCGGCGGCGGCGGCAGTCGAACAGAAACAGATTACAAGATTAAATTATTGTAACAAGAGCATTACGCAACTACTTTGCATAATTTACCGACCGCAGAAAGGCAGAAATAAAAACATTCATCTTGGCCCTAAGTCGGGACTCCTTGGCAGTGATAAAATATGTATACAATAAGGTAAGGCTCTCCTGCGACCCTTATTCGCGTAGGTGACAGTCGAGGTCCCACGAGGCGTATACGTAACTTGCAGTGTTTACAACAATTTGTCACTTTTGCCAAGGACTCAAGGAGTTGGCGGCTGCAAGACTCCAGACTCCTCGGGAATGCCTAATTTGCATTTTAATTTAATTTTTTCCATACCGCGAAATGTCAACAGACAGCGACTCGACTGCGAGTCACTTGCAGACATTCTCTCACCCCTCCAAGGAGTCCTCCTTGTCGTCCTTGTGCCGCAGCCAGTTTTTGTTTGTCTTTCGCTTTTTCTTGGCGCACTTTTAATTGAGCCCTGCATATGCATGAGGCCTGTGGCAACTCAATTAAAGCGATGAAAAAGCTTTGAACTTCGGTCTTGAACTTATCTTCCCTCGTGGAGCCCCGGCGAAAATCAATGCTCAGCTTCCATCGATAAAACCAGGGATATTCCCTCGTAAAATAAAAAGTACGAAATGGGGATCCGTAATCCGATACAGGAGATACCTCGCCCCGCCTCCACTTGAGGTTGGAACATAAATTCAGCAGAAATTGTCGGGGCCAACCAATCGTGCAACCGTTATTACCTGTTGACCTCCCTCCCGTGGTTCACTTCACTTCGCTGGTGTCCTGGCTGCGTCCTGGCCACTTGGCGACGGACGTGTTCCCACTGTGGCTGCATTTCGCTTCCGTCTGCGTCACGGCTCATAATTCTTTAAATTTATGAAGTGTAACCGGAGCGGAGTCTGGCTGCGTTCGGTCTGGTTTTGAATGAGGTTTTAGCACAAGGACTGAACGGAATGGGAACTGGGCTTTCAAGGGGTTAAGCTCTACATTGCCAGAGGTGGAAATGGACTTCTGTAAGTTAAAGTTGAAATATAACTATTTATTTTACTTAAAAAATCCACTCTATAGAAATTAAAGGTTAAAGGTTGTAGATACCTCTGTGTAAATTCAAGCGCTCACCTTAGGTCCTTCTAGAGTCTGGTTAACCCAAGTCAGGACTTCCTGTTAGCACCTCCTTTTACCCCAGTTTCCCCTTGGTTTGCCGCCAGCTTTATCTCCATCACGTGACGACACTCACCTAATTTGAGAGCAGCTCTTAATCTACGCACAATGAGATAAATACCTTTTGTGGTGCCAGCGGTTAGACCGCAAAAAGCCCCCACCTTAACCCACGTCAGCCCCCGCCTTAACCCCCCGGTGGCTGTGCTGTGTAATCCGTGAGCTGTTACCGTTACCGAGGCACTTGGCACGCTCCCGAATTGCCACTTGAAGCAAATTGCCTGCCAGCGAAACTTTCGAGACTTTGGCACGAACATCTCTCGGCGTTTATTACCTGGGATTCCCCCTGCTTCTCCCGAGAAATCTCCTTCTCCTCTCTCCCTCTCTTGTCGCTTATCCGAGGCTGTTAATGTATTAATTTGAATTCTTTATGAGGAGCGGAGCAGGTTGTGTCGGTGGGTCCGAAATACTTATGTTTGACATGCCAAATTTAGTGGAAAATTGCCGCATGTCGCAAGGTCTGAATGCAAGTGAAAAGGCTACGTGACTCCGTTGGCAAATACAAGAAAAAAAAACGGGGAGACAAATTGGCCAGCTTCTCAAGGAACTCCCAGACCATTCCTGAACCCGAACAGCCTGAAATTTAAAAAACAAATCACACCTACAGGCGGCCAAGACAAATTTTCCAAGTCCAGACGACGGGTTGGCCATACCTTAGTGTGTGTGTGTGTGTGCCAGGACTCGGGACCGAAAGTCCTGCCGGTAATGGAGTGGACTTTATTTTGGGGCGCCTTGTTTGCTGCGCTCCACGCTCGGATGCCCGAGTGTCCGTACCTTTTGCGGCACGCTCCGGCGACGAGCGGCGCATTTGTCAGCCTCCGTCCGGATGTGGAATACGGACAGAGCTACGTACAAGGACTGCCAAATGGATGAGGATTGCATGTGTGTAGTGCACTCGGAGAAATAATTATATTCTTGAGCTATAAATGAAGATAAGTAAGGAGAACTAGATGGTAAAAATACATTTTATGCTTTTAAAAAAATGCTACACTTGAGAACATTTCTTAATGCGGTTATGACACTACATTAAAAACTTCAGTCATTAGAGGCTTGACAGCAACCATAGGGCTTTACCTAAGTGCGAGCAAGACGACTATAAAGTACTTTCAATGAAACATTAATGCATTAATTGCTCATTAATTGACTCATATTAATTTCTCATTTGACAAAACGGTCTCACAAAATATATTGCATTTTGCTGGAGTCATGCCATTGTTCATGCATGAAAAATAAACAAAATAAGGCAGTTTTATAGAACAAAATAAATTAAATTAATCTTATTTAACTAAATTTATGAACAAGAGCAGGTTAAATAAGAAAGGAAGCACACTTTCTATTAAAACCTCTGTCATTTCCTCGGTTAAAGCAGATCTTGACATTTTTTGTTTTCTTTTGTTTATCTTTTAAACCAGTGTGACCGTATTCGCATTTCGAAAAAAATCCGAACCAAGCAACACATATAGTTGTCTCTTTCAAGATTTTAATGAAGCCTCTAATTAATTAAAGCTTGTGCGCTGTATCATAACCGCATACGTGTTTAAATCCTTTTCTGGAAATGTATTTCCACACTTATTTTCCTTGAATGTACCCCTTGAGTGTGTGTGGAAAAGCAGGCCAAGCAAACAAACTCATTCCGATCTGTCACATGCTGTTGGTTCGCCTCACATTCCGTTCCCATTCTATTCCTTTAATCCACACCGCACACAAGTGTAACAAATTCCTGAAAATATTCCACAGTAGAACACACTGCATTTTTTATACCGGAATATTCCACACGATGAACAACGAGCACCTGCTGCAACTGACCAAGCACCTGGCCATCCACGGCGACCCGAGGGGCCTGAATGATGGTGATTTCGAGTCGGCTTACCGGCTGGACGGGCTACAGATTCTGCCGCCTTTGGTGGGTATTTTATTTTAGTAATATAATATTAAATATTATTTATAAACTTTTTTTCTAATACCCAGATGACCGAGATAAAACGGCTGGAGATGCAGCAGCTACGCCTGCAGGCCTTGGCCATCGAGGTGGCCCTGAAGAGGAGCAAGCCGGCTATCGTGGAGAAGCAGCTCAAGTGCCTGATGCCGCGCATGGTGAATGCCTCCACCAACACCATGCTGGCCATAGAGAATCCCAATCAGGATCCGGGTTCCGTTCCTGCTCCCCTGATCGTGATGGGTCGCTTCCGCCAGAAGCTGCAGAGGTCGGAGACCTCGGTTTATAATCTCGGCACCAACATTGCTCCGGCCAAGGTTTTGCCTATTTCCGTGGCCTCTCACCTGGCCATAGAGGATATACCGCAGCGAGCAGTGGTCAAGACCACGCCCATAGTAATGGGTACCATGACGTCCAGCTGGGTGTCCAAATTGGGCTCGTGTCGGCCGCTGCAGCGCTGCTCCACCAGCATCGAGCTGAGGGGGCTGCATGGCCAGGAACGAATGCCGGAGCGGCCAGTGGTCTCTCCCAGTTCTACCCAAATCTCTAGAACTTATCCCAAGATGGCTCAGGGCAGGTTCCCCAGCCAGATTCCCACAAGGCCCCATCGACCAACTAGCCTGACCAAGCTACAGGCTCCGCTGGCCAGTGTGATAGCGCCAGGACACGCCTCTTGCCACGAGCCGATCGCCGTGAAGACCGACAGTGCCAATGAGCGGCGTCGCAACTACGGGGCCATGGTGGCCATGAAGCGCAATGAAATGGCCAGGAAGCGCGAGGAGCTGGCCAAATTGAAGCCACCACCAAGGACTTATAACAACCAAGGTCCCAAGAGCATCAGGACTCCCATCAGGCGAGTGGAGGCGGGATCCGAGAACCCAGAGCTGCAGCAACAGAGGAATCCCTTCCAGTCGCTGGTCTCCCTCCAAGTCCAGGAAGTGCCGAACCCTAATAACAGCCAGGTCCCCAAGAGCATCAGGACTCCCATTAGGCGCGTGGAACCGGGGGGACTCAAGGAGCCGGAGCAGCTGCAGCCGAGGAATCCTTTCCAATCGCTGATGTCCCGCCAAGAGCACGAGCAACTGCAGGGATCGGCGAGGACTAACAACAACCAAGTCCCCAAGAGCATCAGGACTCCCATCATCCGCGTGGATGGAGCTGACCTCCTGGAGCCCGAGCTGCTGCAGCAGAGGAATCGGTTGCAGTCTCTGATCTCCCGGCAGGAGCTCGAGCAGCAGCGCCTGCAAGCCCAGTTGGAGCAACAGCAGCAGGGATTGATCGATCAGATGGTCGGCGTTGTAGCCACCAGACAGAGTCAGGACACAGCCAGCGAGTTGGTGGCGGATCAGGAGCAGTAGCCCTATCCCCACCACGCCTGAAATCTATCAAAAATTCGTCAGTCATCCGGAGGATACATGCTAGTCAATATCCCTTAGATTCGCCACTGAGTTCTAGGTGTGTTTTCAGATTTGCTTAACCTTTGGCATGAAGATGTATGTAAAAATATATATAGAAATCGGCTAACCGGATCGTATCTTAGGAAATCATTTTCCAAGATTCATAGTAACGAAAAAACAAGAAACTAAAGAACTAATAATTAATTAAATGCTTTCTATCTTCGATATAGAGATCATCCCAAGAGACTTCTCCCAAAACTCTAATTATATTTAAATTGTCTGGAATTAGTCCTCGATTTTGCCACGTGAGGCATCCGCAGACTTATGGCATAATCCGCTGGTCCGCCGGTGGCCAAATATAGCGGGCACCGAGCGTCTCTAATTGCGCCCAACGTCTGCAACTGCGCCACACAAGATGCCCCACTCCGAACCAAATCCGGAGGTGGGGCCACCTGCCCGGGCGTCTCACGATGATGATGTCTCTATAAGCGCTCCTCCGACGCCGCCACCGCCGCCACCGCCGCCTGGCGAAAATTCGCTTGGGCCGTTTCACTTGGCGCGCCCATAACTCGGCGTGTTATTAAGTGTAAAAATTAAAATTTCATAAATTGTTATGCTTTATTTAGAGTGCGCCGAGCGCGGAGAGAAGGGAATTTCCCGCCTCTGCTTTTCAGCTTTTCCTGTTTTCCATCTTTCCATCTTCCCATCGCGATGGCGCGACGCGTGTGGCTTTTGCGTGTGATTTGCTCGCTTCGGAAGCTGGGCGATATTGAGACTTAAGTGGACATAATTAAAAGCACTTAAGAGTCGCCACAGATCGCACCGACTGAGATATATAGAAGTGCCAGCCTACTGACGGAATCGTACATTGGATGTTGGCCAAAATTTGCCAGGCAATTGGCAGATAGTGGAAAGATCACAGACACTAGCCAGATTAGTGGCTATATTAAAGAGCTTTGTCGCGGGGGATTCTCTCTAAACTTAACTTAAATCGAAGGTAGTGTATAGTATAAAGATATAAGCATAAGAAATTATATATAGATGGGTCCACTTATTTATAGGAATTTTAAAACAAATCCCTAAATGCCTTAATATGATTTCTTACTTTCAGAGAGATATAATATGTTCCCCAAACATGAATAATAAAGGATATCCTTTCATCTCACCTCACTCAAATTCCCATTCTCCCAGGATTATATCCTCTGGCAAATGAAGTTGGAAATAGTTGCGTCTAATCTCTTGTTTTTTCACTTGGCTAATCACACGAGGAGCGAGGAAAACTTGCAGGAGCTGGCAAAAATGCCTTGGAAATCATTTCGCGCCTTCGCCCGGCAGCCGGGGGTTTATTAAATGAAGTGCACATGAAACGGGCATTCGGATTTCATGACTAGAATAAACATAATCAAAGTAATAACTCGAGCAGCTTTTCCGCCCTCCTCCATCCTCTCTCTCCTCTGCTCCACCTTCTGGAAAACATGTGAAATTAATCTTGTTTATGTTTGTGGAAAAGGAGGAGCGAGGAGGCTCCAAGACTGGGGGAACCAAGAAAGTTTTCTCTCAAAGTTTTCGGTTGCCTTTTTGCGCAAGTTTTCTTTTCCAAGAGAGAGGGGGTGGGCGGGGGCGAAAAGTTTCCAGTTTCGAGTGAAAATAAATAAAATCGAATGATTTCACTTTTGTTCCAGGCACGTAAATAGTTTTGCCCGCCACAGGGATAACCATTCAAGTGCGAATGCGAAATTTAATTGAAATATTTCTGAGGCGTTTAAAAACGCAACCTGAAGCGCACAGAAATCGGATGACTGAACTGAAAGATTTGATAGGTATTTGTATTAATTTATTTTATTTTTCCAGCTAACATAAACTGTTTACACATTCCTCAATAAAATTTGAATATAAATGTAAGTATTAGAGGTACTTTTGAAAGAGATTATGTATTTAATGTATGGTTCTTTCCTAATAAACGTTATTAAATATAATAAATGTACAAATAAAATGTT
>JAEIIF010056352.1:0-14004 GCA_018874455.1 Drosophila trapezifrons | reverse complement strand
TCGATGTAAAATCGATGTTTCCATACTGAAACATCGAAAACTTCGATACTTTTCCAGCTCTTACCCACAGCGGTCCTCCTCCCAAATCCCTATACTTTTCCCACAAAACCTAACTCGACCCATTCGTGTATTCTTTTTAGCGTTTAAGAAAAAAAGGATAACAACCCTTCGTTCGTTGAAAACTCCGTGAAGATGGGCAAGGAGAAGATCCATATTAACATTGTGGTGATTGGCCATGTGGACTCCGGCAAGTCGACGACCACCGGCCACCTGATCTACAAATGCGGCGGCATCGACAAGCGCACGATCGAGAAGTTCGAGAAGGAGGCCCAGGAGATGGGCAAGGGATCCTTCAAGTACGCCTGGGTGCTGGACAAGCTGAAGGCGGAGCGCGAGCGCGGCATCACCATCGACATCGCTCTGTGGAAGTTTGAGACGGCCAAGTACTATGTGACCATCATCGATGCCCCGGGGCACAGGGACTTCATCAAGAACATGATCACCGGCACCTCGCAGGCGGACTGTGCGGTGCTGATTGTGGCCGCCGGCACCGGCGAGTTCGAGGCGGGCATCTCCAAGAACGGCCAGACCCGCGAGCACGCCCTGCTGGCCTTCACGCTGGGCGTGAAGCAGCTCATCGTGGGCGTGAACAAGATGGACTCCACGGAGCCGCCGTACAGCGAGAATCGCTACGAGGAGATCAAGAAGGAGGTGTCCTCGTACATCAAGAAGATCGGCTACAATCCGGCCTCGGTGGCCTTTGTTCCCATCTCGGGCTGGCACGGCGACAACATGCTGGAGCCCTCGGAGAAGATGCCTTGGTTCAAGGGATGGACCGTGGAGCGCAAGGAGGGCAAGGCGGAGGGCAAGTGCCTGATTGACGCGCTGGACGCGATCCTGCCACCGCAGCGTCCCACGGACAAGCCGCTGCGCTTGCCGCTCCAGGATGTGTACAAGATTGGTGGCATCGGTACCGTACCAGTGGGCCGCGTGGAGACGGGCCTCCTCAAGCCAGGTAAGCGCTTCTCATTACTCCATCTTGATTGGCTCTATTGTTTTTCCGGGTCGAGTATGAGTGCTCTCTCCCTGTCTGTCTACCCTTTGATTATTTCATTCATCTACTCCTTGGAATTTGGGTCGGCAGCGGGGTGCCACTCCCACTCCCTCGGCTTCCCGGGCCGAGGCTTGCCACGATGCCCTGCGCATGTATGCATTATTGAGCGAGCGTCTCCGCCGAGAGCGAGGCGGCACTCCACCCCCATTCCAGGGCTCGGTGGACGGTGGAAAATCAAGTATAGGCTCTACAAAAGCTTGCATTTTCCAGATTTATATGTTTTTTTTAGTAACGCAGTATACGCACAGATTTTATTTAATTTCAAGACACTTCCTACTTGATTTTGAACCGTGTATGCATCCAACCCCCGACAGACTGTCACATATATAAATATATATATATATGTTTCCATATAACCCTCTGTAACTGTGTTGGTCGCCTTCGATTCCGCTTTCGTTGCAGGCATGGTCGTCAACTTTGCGCCGGTCAACCTGGTCACCGAGGTTAAGTCCGTGGAGATGCACCACGAGGCGCTCACCGAGGCGATGCCCGGCGACAATGTCGGCTTCAACGTCAAGAACGTGTCGGTGAAGGAGCTGCGTCGGGGCTATGTGGCCGGCGATTCGAAGAACAATCCTCCCAGGGGAGCAGCCGATTTCACCGCTCAGGTAGGAATGCTTGACTGACTTTTAAAAGGGTTTTATATTAATTTATATTCTCTAAAGTCTTGAATTTAATCCGCTCTCACTTTAAACCAGATTATACTCATTTTCTGAGATGTTATTTAAATAGAAACCAGCTTTTAAGCGTCCTAAATTCTTTTTAATAAAGCCAAACCTTCAGTTTACAATACAATATACAATACAAGTCTAGGAAATCCAGAAACTATAATGTAATTTATCATTTTATATTTAATTTCAATGTTTTTCGAGACTTCTAGCACGTTTTCCCCCCTTTTTAAACGTTCTCCTAAAGGGGTAGTTAATTGACTGACTATGTCCCTTCTTCTCTTACAGGTGATTGTGCTTAACCATCCGGGCCAGATAGCCAACGGCTATACCCCTGTCTTGGATTGCCACACGGCCCACATCGCCTGCAAGTTTGCTGAGATCAAGGAGAAGTGCGACCGTCGTACGGGCAAGACCACCGAAACGGAGCCGAAGGCCATCAAGTCCGGTGATGCGGCCATCATTGTCCTGGTGCCCAGCAAGCCGCTGTGCGTCGAGAGCTTCCAGGAGTTCCCACCGCTGGGACGGTTCGCTGTGCGCGACATGCGTCAGACCGTGGCCGTGGGCGTCATCAAGTCCGTCAACTTTAAAGAGACGACCTCGGGCAAGGTAACAAAAGCCGCTGAGAAGGCACAGAAGAAGAAATAACTAGGGTGCCAGCAGACCTACGACAACATCACTCGAATCCAGCAGCAGACGGCTAGAGCAACAACACCAGCAACAGAAACAGAAGCAACACACACACATCTCAAGTTTATAGTATCCACTCGACGATTGAAAGCGAACAACAACCTTAGCTCCTCCGTGGCAACCAAGAAGACGACGACACCAATTACTACTATTAACAGCAGCTGCCGGCATATGCAGCCGGGGCAGATATTATATGAAATCGAGCAGATACAGATACTACGATATTTAATAATCCCACATACAAATATTAGCGAGGAGGAGAAGAGGAGCTGCAGCATAGCACGCGTACCCGCACCCGATGATGCCAAGCTAGAGTCCGCCTTGGCCGCCTTGGCGGTGGTAGTAGTGGTCCACTGCATAATCTATGTCAACTTGTATCGCCATCGCAAGTCGTTCCGCAGGAAACCCACGACCTGGATCGGGCCACTGGTGCTGTAGCTTCGATATATACTCATCTACAAAACTAACCTTACATTTGATTAGCAGCCACTCACATCCTGTCGTGCATCATCCACCCGAGTCTCGAATATGGATTTTAAACACTTTTTATACTTTTGATAAGTCAAGTCGGAGGCATTCGATTTAAAATCTATTATACGATGTAATTTCCGAATTTAGTTTTAAACCACGACCCCCCCTCCCCCACACTACACCCAACCCTGAAAAAAACAAAGACTACATTCGAAATGAATTCAAAATTTCTCTTGAAACCAAAAGACAAATGCTTAAGAAGTATTACAAAAAAAAAAAAAGGAAAATCATCATAACACACATAATCATGCGGTTTTTGAAAACATTCTAAATGTTCGACAGAGCCTCATTTAGCATTTGCATACTACTTACATTAAATTATATACGTTAACCACATCGTTCGTCATCAGCTCCCATAAAAACCAGCATGTAATTCACGTTACTCTCTCACACTCGGAATTTATAAACAAATCGTAAACAATTGTAACCGACACCAGAACCATTCATATGGATACAGAACATGTTGCTTGATACAAGATCTTTTAAATGATGAGAAAAATAAAGGAAGCTTAACCGTAAAATACCAAAATATAGGAGCAAGTGGTTTTATTAACAAAATGTGGGATAATAATGGAACAATATAATACGAACTAAAAGAACGCCTGCTTTGGGGATAATAACAGTGTAACCAAATTCTTCAAAATGTACATTTGTAATATAAATACATATACAAATTGTTCAACTTATTCAAAAATCCGTATGAGAACAATACTTAATCGTTTCATATTAGTTCAAATTATTATACCTTTAAAGTTTAATACAAAATTTTAATATTTAATTCCAGCTAATCCAGCAGACCTTAGTCCAAAATTTAAGATCTGAGGTCTACTGTATAAAGCTAGTCTGAAAAAAAACTATTATTAGTATATAAAAACATTTAAAAGCTTATTTTTTATTTAATTATCCTTATTTGCCGTCAACTCTGTTTTTTCGTAGTCGTAGAATTTATTTTGAAAAAGGCGGCCGATAAATCGATTCTTTTAAAAAAGTATCGATGCTGAAATCGATTTCTTCACAGCTCTACCTCTGACTCACTAGGCGGCTTTTATAAAAACAACAAAGGCAAAGCACACCAGAATCTCAGCAACTGTTCGCAATTTAAACAAAAAAGGTGTGACTCAGACCAGAAACTCCCCCTTTGTGAACGATTAACTTTAGTCGAGCGACTAACTTTGGTGAAACAACTCGAAAATGGCTGATCCACGCATCCGGCAGTTGGTTATCAAGACGGGAGTTGTCAAGCGTCTGGCCAAAGAGAAGTCCGTCTACGAAAAGGAGGTCCTGACTGAAAAGGCCAGGATGGAAAAGTTCAGGGGCGAGGGGGCCGACGACCATGTGCTGCGCAAGCAAGAGGAAGTCATCGCTGAATGCGAGATGATGGTTCCCGACACCAAGAGAAGGTAACCGGCGATGGCGTCTTGTTTAAGCTGGGTAACTTATTCTTTATCACTTCGCAGGCTGCAGAAGGAGTTCGAGGTGTTGAAGAAATATCTCGATGACGAGCAGGACTTGAAGGAGACGGAGGCATATACGAAGGCCGCAGAAATCCTCAAAGAGGCCAAAGCTGTGCTAGAAACCTAAGAACCAAACGGCAGCCGCACATTCCCTTAAGAATTCCGCAATATTGCATATTCCTGAGTATATAATCCCTTCCATCCAGTTCAGAGCCAAGCTGGAGACCTCAAGCTGCCGAGCGGCTCTTATTCTAAAGTATATGCACCCACTCTTAGCATTTAATACCTAATTTTGTTCGGATTTAAAATAAAAGATTAATTTAGCTATTAAAACAAAATCAGCTGTCGATTTTCATATTTTCCAACACTTGTTCTTTGAAAAGCCGTCTTAAATTTATCAATTTTGCTATAAGGAAGCTAAATTTTAAATATGTTTGTGACAATTTATAATCATTCGAAAAAGCGTTTTAATGTTATTAAATAAAAAATGCTATTATTGACATTTAATCTTGCTATGTGCACACTTTTAAGGTTACCAACACTGGCTGCCCAAAATGCCGGACAAAACTCTTAAATTAAGCGAAATTAAACAAAATATTCGACATGTTCTGGACAATTTACAACAATTGGAGCACCTAAGTACCGATGACCACCAAAATTTCAATGCAAAGCAAGCGGAGGATCTGCAGCGCAGCACGACAACCCTGCTGGATGCACTTGACCAAGTGCCCGTGGCAAAAGTAGCCGGCATACAAAAACAAAGAAAACGCCGGCGCCGCTTGGATAAACAAAAGAAAAAGAAACTCAAATGTAAAGCCAAGAAGGCAAAGCAGGAGTTGAAGGCGCCACCAGAGATTCCCATTGACCTTCCGCTGAATCCCAGGGAGAAACAGGCGGAGCACATCTCCCTAAAGAAACGCCATGATGCCGCCTCCATGTTGCAAACCTTCGATCTTCTGGAGAAACTGTGTGAGTCTCGAGGCGGTAACAACGTAGCTCTCAACCAAAAGCTGGCCCAAATGCGCATGGTTTGGCGGAGAGTTCAGCAGGAGAATGAGGGCGATCATGGCAAGGAGTCCAAAAAGAGGGTTTCCTCCATAGAATCGCAATGGCAGGAGGTTTTCTTTGGCCAATCTACACCTTTTGCTAGGACAAATAAGGAGACTTTCTGCAAGCGGCGGTAAGATTGGTGAATTTCTTAATTTTTGTAGCTTTTCTTCAGTAAAATATAATTTTTTTCAGTTCCATATGGGATTCTTATATAAGCTATGGGAAGAGAGCCTCCTGTATTCCCAGAGGATGGGTGCTACCGCCTGAAAATCCGTCAGACCTATGGGCGGAATACAGAACTAGCCAATTATAGACATTTAGTAATTAAAAGGAATTGTTCATCAAAGGCAGACGCAAAGAGGAACCATTAAGTACAACCAAACTCTCAGTGATAATTATGTTGTGGAATTTTATTTCTTTAGAAGAATATCTGTTTTTAGCTTAAGTGAGGGGCAAGTGCGGACTCAACCACGCACGCGGTGGATTCCAGCCGCTTATTCGTAGACCCAATCGACGGCAGCCGGGGTCCAGGTGACCAGCTCCTTCTCGTTGAACCACAGAGCGATCTCCTTCTCGGCAGACTCGACGGCATCGGAGCCGTGGATGATGTTGCGACCGACCTGGATGCAGAAGTCACCACGGATGGTGCCGGGCAGGGAGTCGGCGGGGTTGGTGGCACCGAGCATCTGGCGACCGGTCTTGACCACATTGAGGCCCTCCCAGACCATGGGCACCACGGGGCCGGAGTTCATGTAGTTGACGAGTCCGGGGAAGAAGGGGCGGGCCGACAGGTCGGCGTAGTGCTTCTCCAGCAGCTCCTTGGAGGCCTGTAACGATTACAACACGCAAGCCGTTATCACTTGATTGCTTTTTTGACCTCTAAAACTAGCAAAGTGTCGCCACTGATGCCTATGACGCCTGCACCCAACCCAGCGCCGCCACCTTTGAGGTTAGATCCGAAGATAACCCCTCGTGGGCGTCGCACCGACATCGATTTTGTTCACTAATCCAATTATCGCTATCGCTTACCCAGGTGAACTTCAGAGCGACCAGCTTGAAGCCCTTCTGCTCGAAGCGCTCGATGATCTTGCCGACGAGTCCACGCTGGACGCCATCGGGCTTGACCATGATGAAAGTACGCTCCTTGTTGGCCGCCATCGCTACGGAGATAATTGAGAAAAGTGCCAAAATGGAGCCCAGCATTTGCAGCTTCATGTGTCCCGTGTGCTGTGGAAAAATCTCGAGTGCAATCCGCCGGTTGGCTGAATTTATTCGTCAGCGCCATGCGGTCACACTGGGGGGACTCCATAGATAAACTTTTTTTGATAATTTAATCTAATTAATTTCAAACGAAGCTAAGCTTTTTTAATTTATCTAAAAAAATGTGTTTTAATTAAAATTGAATGAAATTAATAGGGGCACATGAATATATTATTTATTTTATTTTAAACAAACTTGAAAAGTACTTCGCTTGTAAGATATTTAAATTAGCTGTAACTTTAATTCAAGGTTTATGATATTACAACATCTCCGTAGGACCATCTTAGTGGTAATATTTATATATTATGAAACCGCACATAGAATCCAAGTCAAAGTATTAATGTAATTTTGTATTTATTTATTTGTGTGCTTTAAAATCATAATTGTAAGGAAATATTTTTATTTTTAAAAGTTATTAGGTTCAATAATTTGAAATTTTTTATTATTTTAATTTAAAATTGAGTCATAAGATTCTAATTTGCTCCTTAAACTTATAATATAAAATGAATTAAACTCATATTGTTTGCATTGTAGCTATAAATCTTTTAATACAATTAATAGATAAACATTTATTAATTTAACACTTGAAACTACAAATACAAATAATAAATTAAGTTTGGGGAGCTCCCTGCTGTCAGCTTGCTGTGCTTCTGCGCAGTAAGACCGTGCCGCCAGGGTCGAAAATTAGGAATTTTTTCGATTTAACCCCCATTCTTTTTGTTTTTGGGGATGAAGCTGTGTGTGTTTGTGTTTTTGCAATTGTTCGACTTGAAAAAAGTAAGTTTCCTGCAAAAGCTCAGCCCAGCCGAAAAAGTGGAAAATCAATCATTACTATAATCTCTTACTCCTGCCCGAAAACAGTCCCAAGATGGAGGATTGTGAAAGCGATGTCTCGCAGTTCATGCTGGACGACCTGCAGCTGGCGGCGGAGCTTGGAAAAACTCTGCTGGAACGAAACAAGGAGCTGGAGACGCAGATCAAGGAGTGCAAGTGCAAGGCGGATGAGCAGGAGCGCGAGATTGTGCACCTGCGGAAGCACATCAATGCCATGACCGAGGTGAACGACTCCCGGCTCAAAGTCTACGAGCAGCTGGAAGTCGGGATTCAGGACCTGGAGCGGGCCAACCAGCGGCTGAATGTGGAGAAGAGTCGCGATAAGAAGCAGATCAAGCTGCTGACCACCAATGCCGAGGGTCTGGAGGCCCGCTGCGAGGAGCTAACTCAGCAGCTGAGCGATGCACGGCAATCTCTGAGCACGGAACGCCGAAAGGTCGATCGTTATCAGCAGGAACGCCATAACATGAAGGCCGCCGAGCCGCCGATTTGCTACAACCCGAATCAATCCATAAGCAATGACCAGGAAATGGGTTTTCCCCAACTCCAAGCCATAACCATGACCAGTCCCGAGAACCTCTCACTTCGCAATGCCAACCTGGCCTTGAGTCTGGCCGAAAAAAGCTCCCTGAAGAGCGAGGACAACGAGGAACTGGCTAAGTTGCTCTGCGAAATGGAGACCATTAAGCGCGATTTCCTCACCGAGCAGCAGCGTTGCGGCGAACTGGAGGAGCAGCTGGTGGCCATCATCCAAGAGAACCAGTGCCTGCAGGGCCGCTTGGCCGACACCAGTGCCAACCAGGAGATGATGTCCATGCACGAGGAGCTCTCCCTCTTGGACGACGTCAGACAGGGCCAGATGTGCAGCCGCTGCCTGCGAGACATCAACGAAAGCATCCAGAATCTCGACGAGCAGTCATCCGTTGCCCCGACCGAGGAGATCTACGAGGACGACGAGCGGAGCATGCTCAGCGAAAGCACCTCCAAGTTCAGCCACAGTGCCATTGAGGACCGCTTCCGGAAGCCCGAAGATATCCATCTGAACGCCATTGAAAGCTCAAATCCGTATCGCGATCTAGTCGAGAAATATGAGGCTCTGCTGGAGGTGCAGCGGACATCGATCGCCTCGAAAACCCTTGCCGATGCCAAAAAGACAACCGACTTGAACCCTCCGCCCCTTCAGCTGGGCGCTGGAAATAAGGAGAAGGACACCATTGTCACCAGCTCAAAGGAATCTGTGGTAACGCTGAACAACGCGCCCATTGAGTTCTCCGAGGCGGAGACCTCTTCGTCGGGCTTCTCTGACGGAACGGGCAACAAGTGCACACAAACCGAGGAGCGTCCCAGCTCCTTTCTTTGCTCAATCAGTAATGGCAACGACTGCAAGTTTAGTATCTACGACGATGTCAGTCCCATTGAATCTCACTTCCGCAATCGTCCCGAGCACCGAGAGCTCTTTAAGGAGATATTTGGGGTGCTGAAGAAGGCAGCCGACAATGAGAACGAGGATAAGCAAGCAGTCGTCGAGGACGAGGCATCTGCTACGGACAGCTTGGTGCCTCCGGTCGCCATCGCCCCCTTGAAGGAGGAATCTCCCGAGGACTTCATAGACGACACCCAAAGCGTTGTCTCCTCGATCATGTCCAGCCAGTCCATAGCCATATCCGAGTGCGTGACCAAGCTGGAGCGCAAAACGGCCAAAAAGCACATACTATCCGTCTCGAGCTCATTGAACACGGCTTCCAAGCAAGGATCTGTCTGCGAACCGTCGAGCATGAAACCCATTGAGGAGCATGGACGTGTGCTAACCCCCCTCAAGCGAGAACCCCTCGAGTACATAACCATTGCTGTTGGCATCAAGAAAAAGAATCGTCGGAAGCACCGCAACCAGAGCTCATCCCGAGATCGTGTCGACTTGATAGATTCCCGTGATAATGTGACCCGGAACAGTCCTCTGGCCATCAGGCAACACCAAATGGGACAGGGCAGTGTCTCCGCGCCATTGAATAGAGATTTTGGACGCGGCATCATCCGCAGAGGTCCTTCGTCGTCGTCGTCGTCCTCGAACAATTGGAACGGCACGCCAATGGTAATTTACAACCAAAACATGAATACTCCCCGAACTTCGCGTGGCCAGAACACCGTGTCCCAGGATCTGCATAAACTTAAGAAACTCGATCTATCCTACGCCGAAGTCCTGCGGCGCGCCGACCCCTGTGATCATATTCCCTCGAAATTGCAGCATTCCCAGCGACTACAGCAGAACGGCTCCAACGCACGGAAGCACCGCCAGAAACGCCAATAAATCTACTCTAGAGAATTTAGTTATTATTTACCTATATTTCCTTTTAATCGGGCATTTAAATACTTTTTAATTTGATGTGTCATGAGAACTCTAGTCCGCTTCGAACGCATATAGACAGTTAAATTGCCTGTAATCGTAATCTCTCTCTAAATCCAGGAATAGTTCGCTCGCTGTTACCATTGTTTTTTATATCCGTCGTAGTTCCGTAGTTTCTTCGTGAATTGTGAATAGAAAACGGGCGGGCCAAGCTTGCAACAAATATCCAACTTATACTTAAACCTGAAATCAGCATGACTAACTAACCTAACTATGTATCCTACCTATTAAGTCTTTTATTTCCTCGTAGTACTGTTTTGTGTATTTATTAAGATCTCTATATAGTTTACAAATTAATAAAATTAAAACCAATGGGCAGATGTAACGTGTTTTATTTATTTTTAGTAAATTCTTACCTTTTAGAGTTAATTGCAGTAACAGACAATTTTTTAATAGAAGGGCAATCTTAAAAACCCTGGAACCCCTTGTTTTTGAAAGCTTCCTTGCGACGATCATGGACAGCTAAAAAGAAGTCCATCTAATAGATTACTTTTTGAATCATATCTCGTATGCCCATCATAGGTGCCAAGGTTTTTCTTCCTCAGATCCTCAGATTAAACCCCCTTTAATAAACTTAAAACGACCACAAAGTCACGTTTCTCTTTCCGATAAGATAACCATAGTTTTTCTTTCAACTATCAAGGTATCACATAAAGAAACACTCTTAAAGATAACTTCTAGATGAAGTTTGATTGTCCAAGCAGAGAATCTCCCATTAATTAAAAATTCTTCAAGGTTTTTCTCTTAGATGATTCATCCCGCCTTCAATTAAAACAGAAAACGGCCAGAGAGTCACGTTTCGAGTTCCTTTTATAATGCCGATAAGATTAAATCCGTGTAATCACTTCGGGTGATAAACAATACAAATTAACAAATAGTATATACAGTCAGAAGATGCAAATAATACGCAAATAACTCTACTTGGTGCCGTCCAACTTCGTCAGCCCATCGGCGTACTGGAACTCCGGGCTGTTCTCGTACTCGCACATGTCCAAGGCGATGACGCAGCTCTCCTTAACGACGCGCTTGTCATCCTCGGCATAGCGATTCAGGATCTGTATGCAGTCCTCGGTGGCAATGGCGCCCAGGGCCTCGGCACACTCGTGGCGCACCATCTCGTTCTCCAGCCGATCTTCGAGGTTCTCCTGCAGGTACGGAATGCTGCAAGGCTCCTGGAGTTGGCCCAAAACAAAGGCCACCTCGTGACGGAACAGGGCGGAGGAGTCCTTGAGTCCCTCCGCAATGGCCAGGACACTCTCCTCGGTGCGCAGGTTACGAAGGCTGAACATGGCCCTATACCGATCAAACAGACTCTGCTTGGCATTTAGATAGATGGTCTTGAGTTCGGCGACGCTCTTGGCTCCCGCTGCCGGCGGCGATGGATCCACAGAGGCGTAGGGATTGTTGTCGTCCACCTTCTGGCCGCTCTGCAGCCAGCGGACACGGTCCAGAGCTATGGCACATGTTTCGGCCACCTCCACTACCGGATCCAGCTTGTACTCCTCCAGAATGGGCAGCACATCGGGGTGACCGATAGCTCCCATGGCCTCCGCCGCCTCGTGGCGCACCATCGGCTCCTGGGCGGTGTCCTTCAGCACCTTCGTGAGTATGTCCAGCGCCTTAGCATCCTGCATCTGGCCCAGACAGTAGGCCAGTTCGTGTTTGAGCAGAGCTGAATCATCGTCGAAGGCTTTGCTGATCGCCTCGATGGCCGTTCCACCGCCAATGTTCTTCAGGGTGAACAGGGCGCGGAACCGCTCCTTCAGGGGACGATCCTTATTGTTCAGGACTCCGCCGATGGCTTGGATCTGCTCCTGGGAGACCATTTTGTTGGCGTTGTGGATTTATAAATATCAAAATACAACGAAGCCGCGTGCCCGCTCAGTGCCCAGAGTTGCATTGAAGTAGAACCAGGGATGAAATAACACCGATATATCGATACATATGCTTTTGCAAAACATTTAAACTAAACATTTAAAATAGTTATAGTTTATTGTGTTTTATTCATATGGTCATTTCCAGGATGGCGAACGGCACATTCGTACGGCATAAAGTGGAAAAAAATATGACAAAACTTAACATTTTCTGAAATGGTTTTTTGCACGATCAATGCATTTACCAGTACTATTTGTATTATAAAAGGCAAGCTTTGGGGACTAGTCGTTTTGTAATTATTTGTAGAAAACAAGGAATCGAGAGGGAGACTTCAAATTAAGATATTTATTTAACAGATTTTTTGAATTCAGTGGGGAAACTGGATTATTTAGGGGGAAATGTCCACTTTTTGAGATTTTTTAGGGAGAAGGCAAAATTGTTATCTGGCAACACTGAAAGAAGCAGTTTAGTTACGTTTACCAGCGCGGCTTTAAAAAACGCAGAAAAAAGGTGGAAACCGAACGCTTTAAGGAGAAAAAACACCCGCATTATCTGGCCAAGAGCATCCTGCAGCACCGGTGATAAAGAGCAGGCGTCCAACTCGTGGCCACAGCTCGAAATCGGCATTTGTAAAAGTTGCGCGTTCACGGTATGCCCAGCGTGGCGTGTGTGTTGAGTTACCTGTAATTGTGTGCGAGCGATTGAGCCGAGCCGAAACTAGCCAGCGTTTCGAAGCGATTCGAATTTAGATATTGCGAAATACCAGCGACTATTCAAAAACTGAACAATGTCGGAGACAACTGTGGCCCAAAAGCCGGAGGCGGTGCTGGACACCAGCGTGGAGGAGGGAGCAGCAGTGGACGACAAGAAAACACCCGTAAGTATTGCCGCCGCCGCGGCACAAGCATGTGTATGTATTTGGGGACAATTAGAGCGGCGGAGCGATAACGCACACTAGTGTAGGCTTCCCCGAATTATCTGCGGTGTTTTTCCAAAAGAATTCTGTGTGTGTGTGCATTTTTGTGCATTTTCATTTTTGCTTCATTGTCCATTTTCTATTTACGTTTCCTTTTTTCCAACGTTACTTTTTGCCTACCCTCGTGTGCGCGCGCTTTTTCCTTGGTGTGTGCGTGTGTGTATACGTGTGGCCGCTCTACTCGCTGAAGAGGGCAAGAAGAAGAGGTCGGTGGTAGGCAGAGAGAGGGAGAGCAGCAGCGCGGCAATCGGCGTTTCTCTTTTGGGCTCACGTTTTGCCGCTGCCGCGTCTCGTTTGTTTTTATTTTTGCTTGTTCCCTTTTCGACTTTTTGTTGTTTGCTGTACTTTGTCATACATAGAGGGAATCACAAACACTTGCATCCGCTGCTGGCGTTTGGTTTTTGTGTGTATGCGATACGTTGCGCTCCAGATTCGGTTTTAATTTTTAGCCGCCGATTTTAGTTCTTCGATTAGGTTAGGCTTTAAACTCCACCCCCGCTCGACAGTAATTAGTATGGGTTCAGTTGGGCTCTATCATTTGCACGATTTTGGGTCGTTTTAGCCAGTTGAATGGGCAATCTGTGGGGGGTGTACGTACAGTGGTGTCACTCGAGAACACTTGCACTTGAATATTACAGTGGTTGCTCTTTGCAGTGAGCGCTTTTAGGTAATATACAGTACACACTGGAAATAGTGAATACTAGATTAGGGGAACGTGCTTATGAGTAAACACTTAATACATAATTTTAAAATTTGTAATTCCCGCTACAAATTTAATATTAGAAAAATATTTTAAAAACTTTTTTTTTTTTTTTTGCAAACTGTTAATGGCCTTTCAACAGGGCACAAGTTTTCATTAATTTGAGTTTTCATTACAAGCTTAACAGCAACCATAGGAGTTTACGTAAGTGCGAGCAAGCCGACTATAGGGCACTTTCAATGAGAGATTAATGCAATAATTGCTCATTAATTGACAAACCCGATAGGTCTATCTAAAAAATACCAGGCAAAAAAAATGAGTTCGATAGAAAATACCGTCGGTAATGCGTTCAAAAGTTTATTTATTTCTCATTAGACGAAACGGTCTCACTAAAGTCTTAGAAGCCAATTGGTGCCAAAAGTTCAACTTAAGGTTCTTCACCCTATATAAT
>JAEIIF010056348.1:0-15859 GCA_018874455.1 Drosophila trapezifrons | reverse complement strand
ACTAAATTAAAGAAGGATCAATGTAAGCGAGTATATTATAAACTTTTCACTATATCTACACTATATTATTAGTTCAGTGTTGTTGGCAGTGGTTCGGCAGAAGAAATGGACAAGCTTTTTTTACCTTTGCTTGATACTGTCGATAGTATCGATAGTGACCACCATCGATAGCCGAAAACATCGATAGTGTCCACCATCGATGTTTTAACAACCCTAGCTTATAAGCTTTATAAATTAAAGAGAAATATTACCCCTAAATAAATACAAAGTGAAACTTCTTTTATTTTATTTATTTATATTTTTCAACTTTACTTTTCCTAATTAAAATGTAAAAAAGAGACCTACTCCAGCAGCATTTCGTCCGTTCGTCCCTCGTCCAGTCTCAAGAACCTGCTGGCTGGAAGCAGGTGGACAATGTCCCGGGCCAGGCCGCAGACCTCGAAGGCCACCACACAGAGGGTGGCTCCCAGGGTGGCCAATTTTAGGAGGAGGATCCAGCGTTGGCTCCAGTTCCGCCTCGCAAAGGCCGCGTTGTAGGAGAACCACTGACTGCTGGCCAGGCAGAGGAAGCCGCCGGTTCCGAGGATCCGGTGGGTCAGGTCCAGGGCCAGCAGGCGCCTCAGGAAGACGTGGACCAACCCAGAGAGGACACATCCCCCGAGGAGGATGAAGCCCACCAGCCCGCAGTAGCCGTGCTTCGAGGCCAAGTGTGACTCTTGGTGGGCGGCGTCGTACTTCTTGTTCTCGCGGCTCTTGGAGAGGCTCTTCGAGAGAATGCCCAGGAATCCCGTCCAGAGGGCGACGACGCCCAGGACGATGTGCAGGCAGCGTCTGAGCAGGGCTCCCTCCTGCCAGCAGGAGCGGCACATCAGCAGCTGCGCCTCGCCCGCGCACAGGAACAGGCCCAGGGTGGAGTACAGCGCGTGGTCGGCGCTCCGCCGCTGCTCCAGGCGGCAGCAGGTCCAGGCCAGGATCCCAGAGACAAGGAGCAGCAGGAAGTGGCCCAGGGCCTCGACCACGAGGGCGTGGAAGTCGAGGCTCAAGACGCTGTGGACGATCGGCCAGGAGAACGTGTAGACCGCGAACTCGGTACTCGAGTTCAGGCTCATCGCTGGATCTGGGTTTGTCTTTTAATTATATTAAGTTAATATATTTATTTATATTTGAATTATTTATTTTATATATATATATTTAGTTTAATATATTTCTGTGAGATTTTTGTAGGGACTTTCGATTGATCTCTCCTGGCCAAGTATTATTCAAGTAGAAGTACTTACAAAAGTAAGCTAGGGGAGTGAATTATATTTAAACTTATCAGGGAAAAATACAAGTTATGTGTCTGCTTTAATATATATTAATATGATTTATAATATATTTACTTTATTTATAATTAGGAGCTTCTAAAGAATATTCTCTGATAAACTTTGGTAAGACTTTTGACTCTGTTAAGTCTTATTTTTCCTCCCAATTTCCTTAAAGGCTAAGCCAGGCAGAAAACCGCAGAAATAAAAAAGAAAACATTACGGGAGGGAAGCTCACTTTAAATTCCTATAAATTTCCAAAGAATCTGAATTGAAAAAGTGTTAGGCAGTAAAAAAATTCTTTGAAGTATAACAATTATTTGGAGAACAACAAAATATAGATTTTATAAATTTCTTACTGTGTCTCAGACCCCTTAAAGAGATCTTCTAGTTAATTGGTCTTTTTTTTTGAGACAATGCTTGATAATTAAATCCCCTTTTAAATTATTATCTTATAAAGAAAAGAAAAATTCATCTGAAAATAATAGACTTTTCCTAACTGACACTTACCTGCTTACTTTAATATTCCTTAAGTTTTATTTACAATTTAATTTGGGATAAGTTACTCATAAATAAAATAATATGCAGTAAAAGCTCGTCTTTACCCTGCCAAGTAGATTTACTAGAAACTATATTCCCAGAGCTCTCAATATAGGTACAAATATTATGATCCAATACTTAGTAATATATATATATAATCCTTAATAATATACATCCTTATTCAAATAAATAAATATCCATCTGACCCTTAGATTTTCTCTCTTTTCCATATATAAATCCTTTTCTTATTAGCATCAAATTAAAGCCTTCCATTTATCCTCAATCTTGTAGTGTTTCTTCCATAAGAATATAAAAATATTCCATTAATCTGCTTGTGTATAATATTTGTGATAATCTACGACTCTTCGCCTTCTTTCTTCTGGCCATCTTTCTGGCTTCTTGACTGGATTTCGTGAAGATCAAAGAAGTCGCAAATATTGAAAGAAAATAGGCATGAATATATTCAGATATTACCGCATATAATATTATAAATATTCATGGTTGGACCTGAAGTATCTCAAGGAAGAGGCGGCCTATAAAGTTAATGAAAGAACATTTAACACCTGAGCATCAATGGGATGTAAGTTTTACGACTTCAAGTATTCTAAATATCCAGAATATTTTTTGTTTAAAATTAAGGTCACATCTTTTGATAGCGGTTTCTTGATGAAAGCATTAATTAATCCACAAATTCTCCATGAACTGTTAGGTCAAAGTAGGTCAAAACAGGTGAAATTTCAAGCAACGGGAGTTGATTTTCACAGATATATCCCCGCTGCTCTCCCCCAGAAAAGAAACCAGCACTTGTGTCAATTTTAATTTTAAATTCAAACATTTATTCTTTGTTTTTTTTTTTGTTTTACATTTTTCTATAAAGTCCGCTTGGCAACAGGCGGCGCGCAGAAATTTCTAAAAAAGAAACCGCACCGCATAAAAGTTAATTTCCATAAGAATGTGCCCAGGGAGAAGTTCAACGGGGTCAAAATGCCGAAAAGAAATAATCAGAAAATATAGAAAAGTCACAAAAATCCAAAATCAGAAATGGCAAATCGCTAAGGCAACGGCACAAAGAAAGCTGCTTTGGCAGATGGCTAATAAATTGATTTAAGCCGACTTCTGGGCAGGGCCAGGCCGGAGAGGGAGAAAAGCCCGAATCGAGTTGAAAGTTCATTGCCTTTTCGGGCATTAATTATGGCCAAAAGCGACTTCGGCAGGTGCTGACCCCTCTGCCTCAGGCAATTTATGCATATTTCTGCACACGCCTGAATACGAATAGTTATAATAATAACCCCCAGTCCGAGTCCGAATCCGAATCCACATTTCTTTTGTGCTTTTCTACGACTCGCCACTTGCCTGAGCGTTAACCCCGCGGACAGGGAATAATTAACGAATCTCCACGACAAGATAATGTTGTCAACGTTCTCTGGATTATTTCGGCATATCTTCTACATTTTTCTCTACATTTTTTCTTGATTTTTTTCGACATTTTTTTCGACATTTTTTCTAGATTTTTTCTAGATTTTTTCTTGATTTTTTCTTAATTTTTTTCTAAATTTCTTTCATTATTTCTTCTCAATTTTTGCCACCTCAAGTGCTCGCATGTTGGCCCAATAATGTTCCCCTGATTGCCGGCCCCGGTCCGGTCTCTTGGCGTGATTATGCAAATTTCCAGCGCCGCCAGGGCCTCATAATTGACAGCTCTTCATCGCCTCGCCTCGGATCTCATCTGATCTCGTCTCGGAGGGACAGGGAGAGGTGTCTCTGGTTCCAGCTTGCCGCTTGATTTGCTAAACGTTCCCCGGGGGGGTCTTCGGGCTGTAATGAGAGAATCCCAAATAGTTTTCCCAGAGTGTGTGTCTTTGCCGAAAACCAAGAGCCGATCATAATGAAGAGAGAGATTTTTTGTAATTAAAATAAAAGTAAACCAAGTACTAATCTGCCTTTTAGGTATTAAAATAAATATAAATGCTACATAACTGATATTTGATAAAAGTTTTACTTTAAACTCTTCTAGGGAACTCTAAATTATGGTATAAGGATGAAATTTATAAGGAAATCCTATCATAAACTGAATATAGGAAATATTTATAATGCTTTCTAGGTCTGATAAAGCCTAGGTATTTGTTTAATCAAAGATCTTGAGAGTTATTATTAAAAAAAATAGCCACAAGTCTGTTTTTTACATTATTCTAAATACCTAGTTCTGTAGTTAGTTTGTCAGAAATAAAATATAGAGTCTAAAAAATAAATATATAATACAAAAAATTCTGCAACTCACTATTTTTAGTAAAAATTACCAAAAAAAAGCCTTTAACAAAATAATAGCTCTAGAAAAGCTTACTTTTAATTATTTTTAGCCAATTTTTAACCATTTTTTAGCTAACCCTAAGCTTTTCAAGCTTATTTATATATCCTTCCCTTGAGTTAAAAAGTTCTCGCCAAAAAAAAGCACCAAAGATCTTCACCTTTCTGACAACTACAGGCTTCCCTGCTATAAAACTCCCAGGCTGACTGCTCTGAAACGCCAACAGAGTCCTCTTTCCCACCCCAAAAGCTGATGGCTATAAAACCCACAAGAGCAGGGTTGCCCACGATCGATTTCTGTGGCGGGTCAATCAACTCTGCCTACGCCGAATGCCGTTAATCGATTTAATTAATTCGATCTCCGCGAATAAATTAGGCTCGACCCCCGAATAACATTTATGGAAATGCAAAAAAAAAAAACACAAAGAAGGCAAAAAAATAGCGTTAGACACAAATTTAAATCGGTCAAAGCGCACGGGCCTCATTAATTAGCCATTCGTTCCCGGTCCGAGTTCAGGTTTTCAGTCTTCGAGGGTCAACGATCTCCCGCGAGACCAGGCACTGGAATCTCTTCGATCTCGGCTTGAACTTTCAACTGGTCGAGGAGGAATAATTAAAAAAAAACTGTGGATATTTTTGGCTTTGCTAATCTCTCTCTCTCGATCGTTGGCTCTTTAACTTCTGGTTAAGGCATTAACACACGCAAAAAAAAATGTAAAAAAATTTATTTCTTTTGTGGTTTTCACTGGGATTGAAAATCGTTTGTTTGGTTTTTTGCTTGCTATTTTTTCATTTTTAGATTCTTCATTATTTGAAATCGTTTCGAGTTCGTTTGGGTTCGTTTTTTGAGGGGGGTTTCTTTTACAGAGTTAGGACAGGGACTTGGGGTTGTTCCTTGTGGGTTTCCTCCTTGAGGGGTTCTTCTTTCAGGGGTTCTTGCTTCAGGGGTTCCTCCTTCTTGATTTCCTCTTTCAGGGGTTCTTCCTTCTTGATTTCCTCTTTCAGGGGTTCCTCCTTCTTGATTTCCTCCTTCAGAGGTTCCTCCTTCATGATTTCTTCTTTCAAAGGTTCCTCCTTCACAGTTTCCATTTTCAGGGGCTCCTCCTTCATAATTTCCTCCCTCACAGGCTCCTCCTTCTTGATCTCTTCCTTCAGAACCTCCTCCTTCTTGCCACTACTATAAACCTCCAAAGTTCTGGGGGCTGCCTGCTCCTCGGGACTCTCCAGGGAGCGTCCGGTCTTCCTCAGGGCGAACCGCCTGTTCTGGGTCAAGAGGTCAAAGTAGGGATGGAAGTCGCCGTAGGACACATAGCGGGCATCGCCAAAGGCGGGCTGGACATGGCGGGACAGACCGGGCTCGTCGTCGTCCCCCACAATGATGAACTCCTGCGGCTGCTGCTGCTGCTCGGGAGCCGCCATCTGGGCTCCTCCGTTCTCCGCGCCGGCGGCGGCCGGCATCATCAGCTGCTCATCCTCCTCCTGCTTGGCCTCGCTGGCCTCCATGGCGGGCTTCTCCAGGGCATCCATGGCCGGGGCCTTCTCCACGATCGTTCCGGGACGAATGCGTGTGGGCAGGACCCCAGAGCCGCCGGCCTTCACGGGCTTGGCGGCGATCAGGACGGGCTGGGCGTTGATGGGCTTGAGGGCGCTGGCCGAGGGGGAGCCGGTGCGCGAGGGCGGGATCTGGGGCGGCTGGAAGATGTCCATGAGGGAGGCGTCGGCCAGCAGGGGCACCGCCGAGGCGGTCAGCTGCGGGCGCTTCTTCTTCTTCTGCTGCTGCTGCTGCTGCTGGGCGGATCCCCTCACCGGCTGGATGGCGCTCTGGGGAATGTTGAGGATCAGCGGCTGGGCCTGGATGCCCTCGGCCAGGGAGACCATGGTCTGCTGCTCCGGCGGCGAGAGGCCCAGCTGGCTCCAGGGGATGGTGATGTACTGGGTGGGACGTCCCTGGCGCCGCACGGGCACCGTCAGGGGCGGCTGGGGGAAGTTGCCCGCCGCCGGCAGCCGCTGCCTCTTGCCCTGGTAGGCGTAGGGGTAGCCCTGGCTCAGGCCCAGGAGCTCGGGGGCCACGTAGACGGTCTGGCCGTTGCGGTTCACCAGCAGGGTGGCCTGCTGGGGGCGACGGGTCTGGGCGGAACCGGAACCGGAGGTCCTGCGGAGCTTGCTGCCCACCTCGGCGGGGGTCTGGCCGCGGGTGAACTGCCGGATCTGGCTGATCAGGCTCTGCTGGCCCCGCTGGATGAAGTTGGGCTGCGTCTGGGAGCGACGGCTCGACGAGGACGAGCCAAAGATGGGCTCCGGCAGGAAGTCCTGCTCCTGGCTCTCATCGTCCTGCGTCTCCTCGTCGTCGTCGTCCTCGTGCTCGTCGTCCTCCAGCTCCTCCTCGTCGTCGGAGTCCTCTTGCACCTGGACGGGCTTCTTCTGGGCCTTGGGCTTCTTGTTCTGGCTCTGGCGACGCTTCTGGCTCACCATCGGGGCCACCTCCTCCTGCTCCTGCTCTTGCTGCTGCTCCTGCTGCTGCTGCTGCTGCTGCTCCTGCTGCTGCGGCTTCCTCCTGGGCTTCTGGACCGCAGACTGGGACTGAGACTGGCTGTGCTTCCTCCTGGGCTTCTGCTGGGGACGCAGCTCCAGGGAGTCGTCGTCCTCGAAGTGCTCCAGCGACAGCTCCTCCTCGTCGTCGTCGTCGAACTCCTCGTCGAACCTGTTGCCCTGGAAGTAGTCGTCCTCGTAGTAGTCGTCCTCGAACGAGTCCAGCCGGTTGTTGAAGCGATTGGGACGCTGGCGCCGCCTGTTACCGCCGTTGCCATTTCCGTTTCCGCTGCCCGCGTTGCCATTGAAGTTGCCGTTGCCGCCGCCATTTCCGTTTCCGTTGCCCCGCCGGTTGCCGTTCCTCGACGGTCGCTGCTGCACTCGGACCACTATGTCCGGCTTCTGGGTGCTGGTCGAGCCGGGAGCCGGAGTCGTCGTGGAGGTCTCGGTCCGCACCGGCGTCTCCACGAAGCTCGGCAGCTGCTGGCCCAGGCGATCGTTGATCCAGCCGGACACGGAGCCGGCCAGCGTCGAGAAGGAGGAGCCCAGCTGCTGGGCGGGATTCATGCCGAAGAGCCAGGTGCTGGGCGACGCAGGAGTACCGGCGGCCGGCGTGGCGGCCTGCTTGCCCTGGATCTCCTCCAGCGAGGCCTGGCGGGGCTTGAAGGCGATCAGCGGATGGATGATGAAGTCGGCCACGGTGTGGGTCTGTCCGGGAGCTGCCACAGGGATCACGGGCAGAGGGGTTGCGGCGGCGGCTGCCTTCTCCATGGCCGCCTCCTGGACGGGCGGCTTCTCAGTGGGCGACTTGGGCGCCATGGGCGCATCCTCTGTTCCACACACGAGTCAGGGGCATCACGGGGATTTACCAGGGATAACCAGGGATCACCAGGCATAACCAGGGTTCACCACGAGGTCACCAGAGATCACAGAAAAAAAAAAGGGAACACCACAAAAAAATACACATGAAAAAAAATAAAGGGAGAGGTGGGAAGAGAAACACAGGCAGAGATTAGTAGGTGGTTCGAGGCCAATCCGTCCGAGATATTCTAAGGGATCCTACCAATCAGCGCCATGTCGGCGATGGGCGACTCCGTCGACTGCTCCACCTCCGGAGCCGGGGTCACGGCCGCCGCAGCCTGCGCCTGGCCGAGGGCCAGGATCAGGACCAGGCACAGCCACTGGCCCACCACGAACTTGGCCATGGTCGTCGTCGCTGGTCGGGGGGGTCACTGGGGTTCGATGGCGGATCGTTCACTCAATCCCCGGCTGTCGGTCTGTCACACACACGCACACTCGCACTCGGTCTGGTAGCAATTCTTCGTAGCAATTCTTCGTAGCAATTCTTCTAGCCCAAAATTCTCAAGTCTCGATGGCTGGGGGTCCACAGATAGACGTTTCTTTTGCCGAACTGTTTGGGCGAGCGCCGCGACCCGAGCTTTTTATGTGCCGTCTACAATCGGTTTTGAAGAATCTCGCCGCGAAAGAGCGGAGCGTGGGCTCTGCGGAGAGTCTAAGCGATTCTTCGGGTCTCCGGCAAAGCTCTCTCGCGATCTCTCCGGCGCTCTCTCCGCCCCGAAAGCCAGCTGGGGGCTGTAAATCAATTTGCGGTTTTCAGGTCGCAGGTCGCAGGCCCCAAAACGGTTTTAGAATATTTCAAAAAAACTAGTTGGGCTCTGGAAAAAATAAAGTCGTAAAGCAGACAGAGTTTTAAATATAGAAATATCTTTTTAAAAACTAGTTTGATGCAGTTATCGGCGACAAGTTGCATTTAAAATATATAATTAATAAATATATTATTATATTTTATATTATTTTTATTTTGTTTTAAAACTTATTAACTTTATTTTATTTTTTTTTATTCTATTCGCTATTAAGAACTTTATTTTTCAACTAGAACCGTCTAGGGAAAGGAGCTCTTGTTTTCATATGTTTAAAAATACATTTGTTCCGAATTCCTTTCATAATTAATTCATATGATATTCTTTCTCTTAGGTGGAGTCTGAATAATTAAGGTCACAAGCTTGAACTTGGGGATTTTGGACTTGGTCAGCATGACTAGGAGGTTTGTCCGTTTGCCTGTCAGTTCTTGGGCGGGTTCTAAGCTATTAATATATTTTATAACCCTTGTATTATATCTGTCAAAGACACCAGTTCGTTATTTTAAAAAACAGTTGAATATTTCAAAGATTTTAAAACAAACTTTGAAACCTCCTATGCGAATTTCTGTAACTTTGCCTACATTTTTACAAAAATAAAACAAAAGAAAGGAAACTTACTTCGGGAACCCGAAGCTTAAAAATCGGAAATGACTCCTTCTCTGCGTTGAAAACTTTCTTACTAAAATTATAATACCCTTCAGAAAAAATAATACCCCTGTAGAAAAATATGAATACTTATAATTAAATAATAATTCAATTTAATTTAATTTAATTTAATTGTATAATAACATTTATAATAATAATTATTTAATTAAACTATATTATTGCTTGGTCTGTTGATTGTCGCGCAGTGCAGAGTTAGGCATGATCTCAGACCTATAGAATTTAGCTTCCTTTCTGGTGACACTTTTATTTCTTTATTTATTTATTTATTTAAATATGTGTCTTTCTCTGAATATTTGTCATCTTTTTAAATTGTTATTTATTGTTATTTTTGTTTTTAATCGGAAGAAATATGGTTCTGCTTTTCTACAGAATACTTTTGAGTATTCTTAAACATTTTTAGCGACTATAACTCAAAAATGTATGAAATTTTAAGGGTTTTAAATATAAATAACATGTTTTACTCCTATGAACTAATTTTTTCACATATTTTCAGTTACTTAAATTGTTATTATGTTCAATAATGTTTATTTAACAAATTAATTAAATTTTTTATTGGAAATAAATGTATAGGGATTTTAAAGTATAAGAAGATAGTTACAAAAATGTAATAGATATATTTATAAAGTAAAATGCTTATGTTATTTATGAATTAGTGAATATCTGATCAGTTTTCCAGATTTGTATACCCTTTTAACGTGTTACACCTCTTAAGGACAAGTTTGTCACTCAGTGAGGAATTTATAAAATATTCTTGAGGTATTTATTTAAATTAAATTAATACGACATTATCATTTTTTCTATGATTGCTTAATATGTTTTGATTGAACTGCAAAGGTATACAAGCTGGGCTTTTTCAGATATAAAGAATAAGTAAATTTGATTAAAGAATCCTGGTTCAAAATAATAATAAGCCCCAATTAAAAATAATTAATAATTGTTCTTGAGAAATGTGGATCCCCCTGAACTTTGGCTCCATTTTTCCGTGGCGATTTCTTTCCTCCGAAAGTGGATCATTGTGCCAATTCCGGGAACCTCTTTGTGGCCACGATCTAAGAATATAACTTTCCCTATCAACTTTCCAATATGAGTGTATGGACGGATGTGCTGACCCCGCACCCGAGGTGACGAGCTGAGGTGACCCCGACCCGGGGGGGCAACTTTCTTCTTTCTCCGTCCGCCACAAGGCACGGACACACTCACACCCCGACTAATACAGCTGGCTAATGAGTATTTATGCTTTTTTTATGCATTTCCATTAGCATGAAGCGAGCGGATCTCTTTCGCGCTCCGAGGCCTCGGAGCTAATGAATTCGCGGCGTTCCTATTTCTGGGCCTCTCCTCCGCCTCTGCATAATTTCGTTATTAAAACATTTGTTTATGTCGCCCTTAATGGGCCGCAAATATGTTGGGCGGTTATTCGGGGTCGTTTCTATCATCATTACAGAGCCCAGAACACCAACGGTAGCTCGGGAGAATTTAAATAATTGCCAAGAGCATATATATATCGAAATTAGATAAGGCCATTGGAGGAGAGTCGGTACTTAAACATTTGGCCACCAAATTAATCAATCAATTCGATTTGGGTTTTACAGGACTTCATTGTCAACTTATTCGAAAGGATCGGAGCAAGCGATCAGGCGAAGGCCTCAGAAAACAATTGGAAAAGTTGAGCCATGCTCTCCAACTCGAAATATATTTAAGCTTTTTATTGGTACAGTGCTTCGCAAAAGTATACGGCGAAGGAATAGTTAAAGACATATCAGCAAATGAAAAAATGTTAGCAGCTGTATCAGAATTTCCCTGTCAATATACATATATACATATACGGGGGTGCTCCAGAAATCACTAGGGTTTTAAAATCACTTAAAAAGGGGTCTAAAACTATGCTACAAAATGTGTCTTTGTGAAAATAATCAAATTTGCACTGAAACTTGTGCATAAAATATTTTATTGCATACTTTTAGACACCTTTTAAAGTGATTTCAAAACCCTAGTGATTTCTGGAGCACCCTAGATAATTTTAATTGTATTCTTTGGATTTGATAAATAAAATAATTTGATAAATCAAGCAAGAGATACTATCGGGGAACACCAGAGATCACTATGCTAAAAAATAATCAGTCGCACGAAAAAAATCAATTTTCTACTGAATTTGTTACCTTAAATATTTTATTGCATACTTTTAGACACCCTTTTAAAGGATTTGAAAACCCTATTGATTTTTAAGGCGCCACTGTATTTCTAACTATGTTTTTTTCTGCCTTAATATATTTGATTTAATTTTTACCTTAATTTATTTAACATTTTAAATTTTTTGTAGTATTTTATCAACAATTTCAACAGAAAGTGAATATTAATGGACTAATATTTATAAAAAAGATACAACATTTGTAACTTAAAGATGGAAATCTTTCCAGCTCTAGAATATAATCTACGGGATGCCAAGAAAATCTCTGGAGGTTTGAGATCCATAAAAAGTGCACACAAAAGTATGCAATAAAATATTTGAGATACCAAATTTAGTTTAAATCTTCTTAGTTTATTACTATTTAACATTTGTAGCTTAGTTCAAGACACTTTGTTGAATAATTTACAAAAGCTAGTGATTTTTGGAACATTCTCGTATGTAAAAAGTCCTTCAAAGTATGTAATAAAAGGTTTGAGGTTTCAAAGTCGGTTTTAACATCCTTTTTCCTACGAAGTAACTTTTTGTACGATAGTTTTGGACATCTATTTAGTGAATATAAAACCATTGTAATTTCTATAAGCTGGTTTTTTTTTATAAGCTGACAAATGACAATTTAAATATAGAAATAAACTCTCTATGTTCACCATAGCTTGCTTATTATGTTTTATTATTATCCAAAGTAAAGTAACCAAAGCCCTGTCAAGTCTTTTAGTAATTTTAACCCATCTTGTAAAGGAAAGAATAAAATATATTAGCTTTTAATCGCTGCTCTTAGCTGTGTCGCCTCAACAATGCCACAAAGACGAACAATTATCCATGGAATTGGCCAACAATAAACAATATTGTTGTAAGTCATAATCTTTCGCCGCCACTCATGGTTCGATGGGTTAGCACCGACTTTTAACAGAAGAAAGGCCAGAAAAGAATACATTTCCAACTGTGTTTTGATTGATTTTAATGTCCGTTGCTCGGAATTGGGAACACCCGAAGACGACGACGTGGAATGTGGAGGGATCTCCACGCAATCTGGTCCAGACCCTGAACCCTGACATCTCGCAGGGAGGAGCCTCGGACAGTGACAAATGTCTGGCAGCCATTTCTGGAAGCTGGAAGACTTATTGAAAATCTCACTTTTGACCCCAAAAAATTGGCTCAAAAACCCCAAGCGGCTGGCTGGCTGTTTGCTAGCTTTATTTTTTTTTTGTATCGTATTTTCGAGGCGACCCAAAATGCAAATTTCTGGCCAAATTAGCCGGCAAACAAGGGGCGGGCTGGTGGAGAAAGGAAACTGCAGCTGGTAATGGGAATGGGAATGGAAACGGACTCAGACTTGGTCTTGGAAATGGAGTCAACGTTCTGGGGATCGGGCGGCCCGTAGTTCTGTTTTTGGTTTCTGGTTTTTGGGCTCTTGGCTCTTGCCCCGAAATCCGTGCATAAATCAGTCGAGCATTTGCATAGTTTAATAATTTGCCAATCGGCCTGCAGACTATCCCTCTTCTCGCCCCCTTCCTTTCCTTTCCCATCCCAAAATCCACACTCCACAATCCAAAATCCAATCCCATTCTGTTCTGGCTGCGAAATTTCTTTTGTCTTTTGTCTTTTCTCGGGTGATTTTTATGTGTCTCTGTCGCCTCGTTTCGCCATCCGGTGAACGGTCCTCCTCCCATGTATAAAATGTCTTGCCGGGCACTTGTTGAACCATTTAATAGAGTCACTCGCCCAGCGACGCACCAAGGTCCAAGTCCAGGTCCAAGAAACATCGTCCCAACGTCCCAGCATCCCCGTCAATTATGGCAATTAAGTTGGCAACTCTTCTGGCCATTGGCCTGGCTCTTTTGGCCATCAGCGAAGGTGAGTTGGAGGTCGCAAAAAATAGAGAGAAATTCTTAGTAATCTTTCCGAGACGATCATTATCGAATAAACCTTCTGGGCATTAGTTAATATCTTTAGTTAATGACTCTGGCTAGTATCTGTTACGAAATATCTACACAGTCCTTGATCTGAAGAGTTTTCTTTTAATTCCTAAATGAAAAGAAATATTTAGAAATTATAAGGAAAGGTTTATATGTAAGTCTTGAAAGGATAAACTCAGAATATAGGCTTCCAAGTCTGTGTATTTTTTAGGGAAATAAATCATAGATTTTTCACCATTAAATTCCCATTTAAACATAAATTTGTTATTAAATTTTTTATAAAATTAATCAACAGCCCGTCATGTCCCTGGACACCGCAGGCAGCACTACCAGCAGCGGGCTTTGATCGCCAAGCCCCACGCCGGACCCCAGGGACGGGTGTTCCCCGGCGCCGTGGCCATCAAGAAGCTGGTCCTGCTCAAGTTCAAGAAGATCGTCCCCATCTCCCTGATCCTGCTGAAGTCGAGCAACGAGAACGAGGCCGAGCTGGTGCCCGTCTACCCCACCGACCAGATCCCCGAGAACGTGCAGTTCATTCCCACGCCCAACGGCATCTCGGGCCACAAGGACGTCCAGGCCATCGCCATACCCAGCGAGCTGCACGACCAGCTCCAGATCAACGGCCTGTCCAACCTGGAGAACATCGAGGCCCTGCTCCAGAGCAGCTCCATCTCCTCGGCCGATCTCCAGGAGGGCGATGCCCCCGTGGGCAACAGCATTGCGGTGGCCCAGCCCGAGGATCTGGTCCTGGACCAGCCCGAGAACGACGAGGATCAGCTGCTGGAGGGCGGCTCGGCCAGCCCAGTGGCTGCCTCCGCCACGGTGGCCTCTGGCGGAATTCCCGGCCTGCGCCGCCTCTCCGCCGACGAGCTGCTCCGCTCCGGAGTCCGGAACTCCGCCCAGCAGCAGCAGACCAGCGTGGAGGAGATCCCCCTGCTGCTGTACTCCGCCAACGATGGCTCCGTCTCGGTGTCCGGCTCCGGCTCGGGCGTGTCCGGCCTGGGGCGTCGCTTCGTGGCCGCCACCCCGGCCCTGCGTCGTCGCCAGCAGCAGAAGCAGTTCTTCAACTGAGGAGCACATCCTCCCAGGACTAGCACCCACTACTTTCATCCTCCTCCTCCTACTCCTCCTCTCGATGGCTGTCACACGGGCTTCACTGTACCCTCCTCACCACACTATATATTTTTTTTTTAGACTGAACTGAATATAAATTAACGTTATGAGCGAAATGACAAAAGGGGCGACATGTGCTTCCGGGTGGGCAAGGGTCTCCAGCGGCTCCTGTTCCAGGACACTGCGAGAAAGAGGAATATTTACTGGCTTTGTTCCTCTAAAGAAGCCTGAACCTTTCAGCATAAGGATACTATTTCTCCGCCTGTCCTCGAGTGGGTGGAATGTCCTAGGCCGCTTATCAGGCGACTGCAGTTATCAGGCCTTTGTGCTCGGGCTTTGTGCCGCTGACGTGACATGTCCTGTGTCTGTGCCTCAGTTTTCGGTTCCAGGATCAGGCCGAGAGTCCCAGTCCCAGTCCCAGTCCCAGTCTCAGTCTCAGTTTCAGTTTCAGGCTGTGATGTCCTCGTGTGTGGCAGCCTGCCAGCAAATTTTTAGCCAAGCCAACAAACAAAGCGGCCACAAAACACATGGCACAAATTTTGCTTAGGCGCAGGAGTCAACGGCACAAGAGGCCCCCAAAGAAAGCCGGTCCTGGGGCCGCACAACAAAAGCGAAACAAAGATGGGACACGTTGGCCCCAGCTCCCAGGCGGAGTCCCGACTGGGGGAATACCCCGGGAAAGGCCGAGACTCTAACGAGGAGATTGTAGAAGCCGTGGCATACTTTCTGGCGGCAGGGAAAAGGTGTTTATGGAATTTAAAGAGAGAGTTTCAGTGTTTATCTTTTCAACTAGACAGGGGAAATACACTCTTGAAAATACATTGGCATAACCTTTAGAAAATGGTTAGTACACCCCTAAAAAAAATCATTAAAAGAACCTTTAGAAAATAGGAAAACATGGGAAACTTGATATCCTTCAAGGTATGGGTATTTCAAGGCAGTAAAAATATTCTAAAGTATTTTTATCCATACTTTCTGTCCAGTTTTCACTTTGCATTTTAAGAATATATTTTTTTTATAGCTATCCCATCTTTATATCTATATTTCCTTCAAACTCTCTTATTTGTAAACTAATTCCTGACCCAAGACTGACTTCTTTCCCATCAATTGAGAACCTCTTCCGCTTCGAGGGTATTATTTCCCTCCCAGGACAATCGCCTAAGCCCCACGCTCTCCACCCGTTCGCTTTGTCGTGTGTCTTATTTGCCGCATTTTTGACAGCAAAAGCCCGTTCCCGTTCCCGTTCCTGGTCCCCTCCCGGATCCCCCTTCCCGTCTGGCTCCCTTTCACTGAGATTATGCAAGCGTTTTCTAAATTAGCCAGGCGCAGGGAATGCAAACAAAAGGGACATTTTCGTTTTGTCACATTCGAGAGTCTACTTTTGCCGAAACTTTAACAATGCAGTTTGTTAACAAACAAGAAAAATAAATGCAGATTCTTAGCTAAGCGATTTGTGATTTGTTGACTCTGTGTTTAATTTTTAAGAGTTTTTTTAAGAGGGAAGTTGGAAGTGCCTTTAACTCTTCTGTTTTTATAAATAAACTAGCGGACCCGGCGAACTTTGTCTCGCCCCAATTCGACGCTATTATATAACCCCAGGGTAATAATCAAACACTGCATTTCCGTTATATTTTTGTGCGTGCA
>JAEIIF010056339.1:0-14656 GCA_018874455.1 Drosophila trapezifrons | reverse complement strand
GTCAAGCCTCTAATGAAAACTCTAATTAATAAAAACTTGTGCCCTGTGTCATGACACTATGAGAGAGTGCGAGAGGTTAATAGTCCACCTCTAGCTTTTTCTCATTGCTTTGAATCACTTTTCGTTGATCTGAGTACTAGGCTTGAGTCCGAATAGTAAACTTTCGTGGGAAATACACCAAATGTTGTGTATATGCACAATTTTTCCGCATATTATGAAATCATTGTGTTGAGTCAGTGGTCCGCACCATTACATTCACATGCCAACATTGCATTTGTATGAGTGACAAATTGTCATTCTATGGCTAAAGATGAGAAAAAAGATAGCCAAAATGTTCTGTAATATGGCAAAAAAAAATAGCTATGGCTAAAAATAGCTTTCTTAGCACTGCTGGAATGTAAACAGTGTGTTTATACTGTGCGTGTGCGAGCAGCGGTTCGGCAGAGGCATTTAATATCCCCGGGGTTAGGACAGTGCAGATCACTGCATTAAATGGACTTCGCATAAACGCCGTAACTACGCTTATACTATGAATTTCCTGAATTCTTGAATACGTGAAATCAAAATATTCGCTACATTTACAAAACACGATATTATGCATTAATGTTAACCGTTATGACAGACTATTTGTATCCATCTGTTTGTTAGAAAACATAAAAAATTGATAAAAGGAAAATTATGTGTGTCCTTCACTTGGGCATCATCACCCGCCATCAGTGATCTGTATGATTCAGCGTTTAGCAGAGTTCAGCAGATAGCGCCATACCATTTCATGTTTAAAGTGCATGTATTCGGCCTATATTAAACCCAATAAATAACTGTTTAATAATTAGATAGAAATATTTATTTTAAAGATCTGGGGTCTCATCTGTCAATATAAATGTGTGTATAAACCCAGTAATAATAGTCAACCTCCGTGTGTTTAGCGAATACATGAAATGTAGTTGAACACACTTTTTTCCCCAAATCATAAAATGAATACATGAATTCGGTTTCTCATAAACACAGTCTGTGATAGGGTTCCTACTAGGACTTGAGTTGCAATTTACGAAATTGTTGAAAAAAACATTATACTTATCGATGTGTTGGCCACTTAAGTAACAGCTGTTCTAAATTCCAGGTGGCTCCCTGATCAGAGGAGTCATGCTTGGGAAGAGGTTTTTGTACAAAACTCAACACCTGCAGGTTAATGCTCCTGTCTTGATGAGAGTTTGTGAACCGTGCGGCTTCAGGTTCAAAAGTTCCTGCGGTTTTAGTATCTCCAGCCGAGCAGTTGCCGATGGAGCCGTTCAGTGGAATCCGAACAAAACAAAATGAGTAAAAAATCCGAGCTGGAGACACCATCAGAGTCATCACATACATATATGATGGGACACACATTTTCAGAGTCACAAAAATGCCTTTAGACGACAACAAGTGCGATCCTTTCAATGATCTTTTGATCGTTGTGACATCTGGTCACACTACTATGGATAACTTTGATGATAATACTATATATTGGGTAATATCGTTGGATTCCTTTACCCACAGCGTTTAGATGGGTCTACAAAAATTATATACATTGTCCCATCGGCAATTGGCAATTAATTTAGGTATATGCTGAGGAAGTAATGTTTTAAAGATGGGTTCTTCAACAGAACAATGATCCATTGCTGAACTGGCCAAAGGCACGGGAAACGAAGCCAAATTGATAACTTATGGGAAGAAACGTACAATTGATACAAATATATTTCAAATTGTCGACATATGGTAGCCACTTGTAAAATAATAAGGGGTAAATAAAAACTACGTAGATCCCGGATCTATAGTTTGAAAAGGCTTCTTACGACTGCGGAAGGATCAAAATTTTAGGATTAAAATTCAATTCAATAATTTAGTTAAGACAATAGAATTGTATTTCAAAAATGTATATTTAGTACTTGATCTATTGATACAAAGACGTTTGGCGAAACAAATATCCTGCCAGCTCACAAGATTTTTAATCTCATACGATGCATACCTATGTTTTTGGTCAATATAAACACAGATCACTGTGGACAGCAGTCCACGTAGTGACGATGATCACCGAGACTGTGGTGCGTAAGGACAACTCTATAAAGCCGTGGAATTGATCTTGTAAGATAGTTTGATCAGAACCATTTATGTGTTGGTCGAAATGTATTGTAAACCTCTTTGAAAGTGCATACTAAAATTTCAAAAACAGATTAATTCAGGAAAAATGGGAGTGAAAATACAAAAATTTATATTTTTTAAATTTGTGCTGACTTCTACTAGCGTGCCGAATTAGAAACTAGCTTTTGGTAATGTTACTATTAATCGTCTCAAAAATGAATTGAAGAGACTTTTGAATTTGAAGGTGCCATCGTCACTTTTATCTCACCTCGTTAAAATGTGTTTTTGTTTGATACCTAAGATCACTAGACTAGAATTTTGTTAGTGATCACAGGTGATCAAATGGTTGGTAAGAGCTAGGAGTTAAATTCCTAAATTTCTCCTAAAATAGAAAAGTCAGTGGGTTTTTAGACCTTTTCTGTGTCGTCCCCATACATGATTTATTTAATATTAGAAGACGAATCTTAAAAACATTTCAAGATGTTCGTGAAAGTCTACTTTCCGGCCGCTGTTCCAGAAGTTGCCAGTTCTCAGTCTAGGCACGAATACGTTCTTCTTCAGAGTTTTGCAACCCCTATGATGCGAAATTACACCCTCCTGTCCCCTTTGTTTGTTGGAAATCTGGACAACGTCTTTCCACCTTTACCGTCTTGGTTTTGTGTGTGTATACTGATTTAGCACCGGTACTTGTATTTGTGTACAGTCAACAGTCTTGCCCAAAATGTGTATGCATCGCAGCTGTGAAAACCTTTGCTCAAGATTTAAGCTGTATCTTGTGTCCGCAGATCTTGGTTTCTTCTTTGTGCCGTCGTTCGTATTTTATTTAATTTGTCTACTTCCATGTTTCCCTCATACAGACGGGCATATATGTATGTATGTATGTACATAGGCAAGTGCAAATATATGGGCTCATATTGGGTGTCGGTCTGGAATGCATCAGAACATTGAAACAGTCCACTATTTGCCTTGATCGCTTAATTCTATCCCAACAAAAGGTTTGGAAGTATGGGCAAAGCATTTGCGCTTCAAGGCCTTTCGATCATCTACATCGTATTTTTTTTGCTTTGATTTTTTTTTTCTACGCCCGCGAGCGGAGCCTCTGCAAAACAAGAACAACAGTGACAGGGGCGACGACAAACCACAACAACAAAAAACGATCTCCGACCGCCCTATGGCACTAATACCACGACACTTTCGCCCACTACAACCATTGCAAAGCTACGGCGAATTCAATATTTCGCCGTAGCTTAAATGCGCATTTCTTGGCCGTCCTCTCTCTCTGCTGTTTCGTTGAGTGCGTGTTTGCCTTTGTATGTGTTCACTTTCGGGGAGAGTATTCCTTCGTTTTTGCCGTTCTTAGAGAATTTTTGTGCGAAAAGTAGAGCGTGAGTATGACCGTTGATAGTGATGGTTCGATACGCGTCTATCGCACTATCGATACCAGGTGGGAATGTCATAATTTAACTCTGTCTAGTTAGCCTTGAGTTTTACTTCCTATCTTTTAGCTTAGCTGTCTATTGACAATTTACGGAGGCTCAGTTGTAGTAGCAACACATTCGGGAAAGGTTCTCTGTGTTTTATTCTAAAAAAAAAAAAGAAAAGGAATCAAAAGACTTGAACGATATATCGATACCACCGATAGACAGCGGATTTAGACTTCGGCGCCACACCGGTGTTGTCACTCGTTGAACGACGCCGTCTGCTAGCCGGTCTTTGCCGTCTTTTCATTGTCTCTGCGAAAAGGAGCCCATTAAAGGAGCACCCAAAGGAGTGAGTCTGTATGCCGCTTTACAAGGATTATGACAACCGCGTCCGCTGTCGCCTTCGTTGGTTAATTGTAGTGTTTCGTTGCTTTTCGTTGGTGCGGACGGTGAGTACATCCGGCCGGTGTGTATTCCGCTTTGGGTGGGCACCACCGAGCACCTGAAAAAAGGGAGACCAACGTCACATTCACCAGGACTTTTTTAAGATATTTGGCTAATCTGTGCATGTGTGTGTGCCCCCTCTCTCTCTCGCTCTCTCTCTCCCACAGCAGCAGTCTTAGAAAAAGGCAAGACGAGGAGACCACGCCGTCGCCCCCGCCTCTGCGTTCCGGTGCCCAGCATGGACGACAGCGGCGATGAGGTTGAAATGGTGAGCGTGACCACCCAGGAGATTCAGGCCAAGCTCCTGGAAGTCCGCAAGTATGTGCCATTCATACGCAGCGTGCGGAAGAGCCACGAGAATACGCTGTCCAAGGTGCAGTCGCAGCGCCTGCAGGCGCTCATCGGCCTTCTGGAGCGAGAGTAAGTGGCAGGCTTAGTTTCAAGTTGCCCAATTTCCTAATTTATTGTCCCGCACACAGGAATGTCTCGATCTTAACGCTGAACAAGATCGAGCGGATTGTCAACAAGCTAAAGAAGAAGTTCAGTCCGGTAAGTGGAGCACTCGCCGCGTCGCCACACGTGCTAATCCCCCCCTGATTTCGGCCCTCCAGCGTTTCAGCGATGTCATCGACATCAGTGAACAGAATTCACGAGACTCTAACGACTCGCCTCCTTGCACCTCCTCCGGTACTGCGGCCAAGTCATCGGATGCGGCTACCGCCAAGTCGGCCACTCCAAAGCCAAGCGACGCCCCAAAGGCGGCGGATCAAAAAACAACAACCAAAAAGACTCAAGGCTCTAAGCCGACAAATGCATCGGACAAGCTTCCATCGCCAGGCGATACCAAGCCAAGCCCAAAGGAATCGCCAGCTCCAGGCGTTCCACCACGATCACCAGCCGAATCGGCGTCAGGCGGAGTGCTGGCCGCCATGCAGGAAGCGCGCAGTAAGGAGATGAATAGCCGATGCAGCAGTCCTTCAGGAGCGTCGTCGCCATCAAAGTCAACCAAAGATTCGGGCGCCATGCCTGCCCCAAAGGAGGAATTTACGCGTCGTGCCTATACATCATCGATGTCTTCGCCGGAGTCACCGTCGCCTGCGCCAGAGTCCCCGCCGCCTGCCCCGGTGTCCCCGGCGTCGCCCCCGCAGTTCACCCGCCGTTCGACAGTTGGTGCTGCTGCGAAGAAAGGGCCATCGTTGTCGCCGCCACAATTTAGCCGCCGTTTGCCCAATGCCAATGCCCCCAAAGCTGGGCATTCGGCCGACAAGCCGGATTTTGTGCGGCGCAGCACGCCGCTTGTGCAGGACGACAAGCCATCGCCGGAGAAGGATAATAATAATATCCCACGTCAGCCATCCACTCCGAGTCCGATTCGAGCTCTCACAAATTCCTTGGAGGAGGCACGCAAGAAGCTGGCAGCTTTGCGGGCCACTACTGGGCAGGAACAGCCGGCGCTGGCCTCCAACATGAACGATCCGCGTGGCAAGAAGCACCAGTTCAGCGTCGTCCAGCCCCAGCAAGGCCATGCTAACAGGAATATCACGCCACCGCCGATGGTGCGTATTCCATCGCCGATACCACCGGCGCCGAGTATGAAGCCGAACTCGTCGTGGTCCACATACGCCAGCATTCCAATGGGGAGCAGCGGCAGCAGCCAGCAGAGCCCCCATTTTCCTGAAGATCATTCACCGATGGGCCGGGCATATGGCAGGGATTCAGGTGTTGATTCCTGGCGCTCCAGAGATGCGAGGGAGAGTCGCGATATGCGTGACAGTCGCTCTGACAGCCGAGATCCTCGTGATAGTCGCTCTGACAGCCGAGGTCCTCGTGACATTCGCTCTGACAGCCGGGATCCTCGTGACAGTCGCTCTGACAGCCGGGATCCTCGTGACAGTCGCTCTGATAGCCGCGATCCTCGTGACAGTCGCTCTGACAGCCGAGATCCTCGTGACAGTCGCTCTGATAGCCGCGATCCTCGTGATGCTCGAGAAAGTCGCTCTGAGATCCGTGATCCTCGCGATCCGCGTGACCCACGCATGGGCAGGAACCAGTCCTCGCATGGCCAGCAACAGCACCAGAGTCACAAGCCGCCCTCGTACTCCGGTGATCCGCGTCGCGCTCCTGGCACTTATGCCTACAACCACAACAACAACAACAACGATGAAAGCAGCAACTGGCAAACCAACAACAACAACAACAATAGCAACGAGAATGGAAACGGAAATGGAAACATGAATGGAACTGGAAGCAAGTACACCAAGCCCAACTGGGGCTCCAATCCGAGCGGCGGGAATGCCAACAACATTCCTGTGATGGGCTTCAAGGGCTCGGCCAGCTTTAGGGGCGGTTTCCGTGGCGGGAATCACAACCGCGGCGGCGGCGTCGGTGCTAACCCGAATATGGGCCGCTATGGCCGACCAAATGCGGGACCTGCTGCCAATGGAGCCGTACCCGAGGCAGGACCCAACCACGTACCGCGCACCTATCGCGAGCACAGGGAGGCCAAGGCTCGCGCCGAGGCCGCAGTCAAGGCCAAGCTAGCCGAGGAGCTGCGCCTACTAGAGGCGGAGAAGCAACGCCTCCTGGAGGCCGTTGAGAAGGAGAGTCTTCAGGCGGACAATGACAAAGAGGAAACGGAGGCAGCGGTGCCGGAACTCCAGCTGGACACCTTGTACCGCAACCCAACGGGCCCCTCCGCCAAGAAGATAGACTTTCGTATACCGAAAAAGGCGCCAACGGTGGCCTCCAGCCCCAGTTGTGATGGGGAAGGCGATGTGAGCTCCCCACCCGCCAGCAAAGCCTGTGATGCCAAAAAGGACAAAGATAAGGATTCCGACAAGCATAATGATAAGGCTAGCGATAAGGACAGAAAGGATAAGGACAAGGCCAAGGACAGGGGCAAGGAGAAGTCGGAGAGCAAGAAGCACCACAAGGCGGACAAAGAGAAGGGCCGCTCCAGCTCCGCCTCCAGCAAGGAGAAACGCCTCGAAAAGGACAAGGAGAAGAAGACCTCCTCCTCGTCTCGCGATTACTTGGACACCGAGAGCGTCATCAGCATGGCGAGCTCAGAGAACACGGAGAATCTGGAGAACGAGCCGCCCGTCGCCGCCGAGCTAGCTTCAGCTCCAGCTCCGCCCGACAGCCAGCTGTCGGCGGACGAGGAGCTGGAGGCCATGGCCAAGCTACGCGGCGGCAAAACCTCAATTAATATCAACGGGGACGTGGCCGAGAAGGATAAGGAGAGCGAGGACACCATAGGAGTACCAGAGGAGGTGAAAGCAGACGAGGACAAGCCACCGAAACTCTCTAAAATCAAAATTGTGCTCGGCCCCAATGCCCACTCCCTGCTGCTCCTCCACCCGGACAAATCCTCCCCTGTGGACCCGCCCAAGGCTCTGGCCAACGACAACAAGCTGCCGTTGGAACTGTTTGTGGACGAGCACGACGATACGGAAGTGCCCGGGCCGCCCATGCACGAGCTGCGACGCATCATGCAGCGCCGAAACTCAATGGTTCCCAAGGGCAGCAAGCCCCTGGTCGACAAGGCAGAGCTCCTAACCGGCTGCAGTCTTACCTACGAAGACCTTCAGGAGCAGAAGCGCCAGACGCAGCGCGCCCGCACCCTGGCCAACATGTTCGAGAACACCAGCGACAACTGTCGCATCTCCACGCAGAACATTATCACCGGCAAGCGACGCACCCGCGGCGGCGGCCTTGAGTCCTGCTTCAACGAGACGCAGCTGAGCAGGAACACCTTCGGACTGAGCACATACAAGCGATCCGAGGGCGCCAGGCCCAAGACTGGCTCCGATGCCACGCTCAGCGAGTCATCCGCATCGAGCGAGGCGGTCACTGGAGCGTCGCGCAAGCGCCGGAGGAACGCTGCGCAGACGCAGTCGGTGGCCAAGAAGATTCGCCTGGACTTGCCGGAGAACGAGGAGTCGCAGAGCAGCATCAAGGAAGACATCCCTGAGATCGGGGAGTCGCTGAGCAATATCAAGGTGGATATTCCGCAGAACGAGGACTCGCTGAGCAGTGTCAAGGACATCAAGGATCTACCGCTGGAGCAGGTCAACGTGGATGTGGGAGAGCTGGATGTGGGTCGACAGCAGCCGCTACAGCCGCCGCCGACACGGAAGCCTCGCAAGCCCAAGCGCAACGAACTGGACAAACTCAACGAAGACATTGCCATGATGTACTATGGCGACGATGTGCTCCGTGCCACCGGACGCCGGGCCTGCACCCAGCGCTCCCGCACTCCCTCCGTTCCGCGCGTGTCGCCAACGCCCGAGGAGAGCATCAGCAGCCGGAGCAGCCGCATGTCCAGTCCGCTAATCATCCGGAATGTGGCGCGTCGCGGCAAGCGCTTCATTGGTCCGAGTTCCCTGAACGGCGGCCTCACACGTGCCACGTTCCAGGCAAAGACGAAGCGCCTCCAGGTGAGAATCACGCGAAGTGCGGCCCTGACCAAGATGATCAAAGAGGCGGCTGAGGGCCAAGAGAAGGCGGCTGAGGGCCAAGAGAAGGCGGCAGAGGTCCAAGAGACGGCGAAGCGTCGTAAGCGCAAGCAGAAGTCGGATGTCCGCAACGTTAATCCCGATTGGGACTCGGCATCGGCGGCTCTGGCCAAGTGCGTCGTCTGCCACGCCAACATACGCAAGAGTCCCCTCATCCACTACATCCAAAAGCATGGCGAGCACTTCGCCTCCCGCCTGCCGCCCGGGATGCTCGACGAACTGCGTGCCGGACGCGGCAGCCAGCGGCCGGACTATTGGATGCTGACCAGCCACTACCATGTGTATCGCTACAAGTGTCCCTTCTGCGTGAAGGTGATCAATATGCGCTCCCAGAACCTGGCCCAGCACATACTGAACCACACGGGCGAGCGTCGCTATCAGTGCTCGCACTGCAAGTTGCCGCTGCATCGCATGCACATCTTGCAGGAGCACCTGAGGACCTGTGGTCCCGGCGCCACCGCCATCAGCCACCCTGACTGCGCCCTGCTGCCCATCAGCCTTCACGTGTGCCACCTCTGCCAGTTTGTGCAGGTCAGCAGGGAGCACATGGATCACCATCTGGTGGAGCAGCACGGCATGAAGGAGGATGAGGTGGCGGGCCTGGAGCACGAGCAGGTGGTGCTCTGCACCCTGGAGGATGTGCCCAAGGCGGCGACGCTGGCTGAGGCCCAGGAGATACTCAAGCGCAATGAGAATCGCAGCAGCAGTGACACCTCATCAGATCCCAAGCCCAAGGCCACCACAGCAGATCCCAAGTCCAAGGCCACCGCTGCTAAGGGCAGGGCTAAGGCCAAGTCCAAGGCCAGGGCCACTTCAAAGGCTCGTGAAACAGCCAGCGAGGACGACGACGACGAACGTCCAAGCACCTCCAAGGCAGCTCAGAAGAAAGCGCCCAAGAAGAAGGTCAATTTCCGGTTCCAAAAGATGGCCAAGAAGTCCATTCGCCGCATTAAGCGCGAGAGGGAAGAGCAGACCAAGGAGCAGGAGGAAGAGGAGCAGGACAAGACGGCCGAAGAGCAGCGCCCACCAGTGGAAACCACCCCGCAGGCCAGTTCCGAAGCTAGCACGGTGATACAAACCAAAATGGAGGAGCTGCCGCTGCCACCGCCAGAGAAGGAGACCCTGCTGGTGGTCAACGAGTGCCTGATGGACCAGGACATGGAAATGGAGCTCGAGGAGCTGGCCGAAGAAGAGCAGGCCCTGCAGAACAAGGACCAGAGCATGCTGGTCGACGAGAAGCCCACAGTGCTGATGGATGTGGACGAGGCAGATGTGGATGTGGAGGCGTCGACTGACGAAACCCCAGTGGGGACGGCAAACCCAGTACTAAAGGAATCTCCAGCAGCTGCGGCTGCCTCCTCGTCGAAGACACGAAACTTGCTGGCTCAGGAACTCAGCCTGTCCGAGCTGGACGCCAAACTCCTCGACGGCATTGGCAGCGATGCCTCCGACGGGGATGTGGACGTTGATGTCGATGTCGAGGGTGACATCGATAGCGTCTTCGGCGATGACAACGTGCTCGATGAACCCATGACCGACGAATGGATTGACCTGGAGACGGCCGAACGCAACCGCAAGTCCACCAAGAACCCCTTCCAAGCCTTCACTCGCTTCTGTTCGCGCCGGAGCAAGGGCAGCACCAAATCTGGCCGGTCCTGGCCCTCCAATACAAGCAACAGCGGCAGCGAGGGCAGCAACGATGCGCCGCCGCCCGATCCCAGCGAGCTAATGCCCCGCATGCGTCCCCTGGAACCGGAGACCACCACAAAGACACCGCAGCAGGCATCGCTGGACAGAGCGGCGGCTGTAACGCCATCCCCAGCCACGACCGCCACCTCGACCCCTGTGCGCAAGACGCCGCTGAAGCGCGTCGAGAACGTGGCCTACCGCAAGTGGTCCTCAGCGAACGGCGCTGCCTACTACTGCATCTATCCGGGCTGCACCTTCCTCTTCTCCAACGAACTGGAGGGTCTGGAGAACCACTTTGCCCGGGACCATCCGACGGTGCGTTGGAGCGGCGCCTGTGCCATTTGTCCGCGAACGCGCAGGAGCGGCGATGGCCAGCAACATGGCATAGCCGAGGAGCTGCGCCATTTGACGGAGGTGCACATGAAGGAGTTCAGCGTCGTGTCCAGCGCACAGCCAGTGACGACGACGCCCCTGGTCATGCCTGACGCCGCGCCAGAGGTGGCTCCTGATCCCGCACCTGAGCCTCCGGCTGCTCCGCTCTTCAAGCTGCGTGTACGTCGCTTCACCGGCGATCGCCTGGCGGAGCCACTGCCAGCAGAAGAGAGTCAACCAGCAGGAGCTGGGGTAGCAGCAGGAGCAGTAGCAGGAGCAGCAGCAGGAGCAGTAGCAGGAGCAGCAGCAGGAGCAGCTCCGGCCACAGCGGCTGGCGGGGTAGATCAACCCAATGGCATGCTAAGGGTTCTGCTGCAGGCGGATCCACGTCCCCCCAACCAGGTGGACTTTAATGCCGCCGGCTTGGGTGAATTCCTCTGCGCCAAGCCCACAACGCCGCCAGTGGACGGGACCAGCACCGCCGCCGATCAGCCAGTGGTGATTAACTACCCAAGTGGCCTGGCCCTGGCCATCAGTCAGGTGTTTAACGGGGCCTCTGTGCCCATGCCCGTTCTGGAGAATTCCCCGTCGGCACAGGCACCGCCGCCAGCACCAGCTCCAGCTCCCGTTCCAGAGGAGAGTCGCCTCCGTCTGGTGGCGGACCGCTTCCGCTGCATGGCCGTCAACTGTGGCTTCTGCGCCCACACCGTCATGTGCATCCGGGAGCACATGAAGTTCCATCGCTTCAGCTTCGGCTGCACCGGCTACCTGAACTGTGCCTATTGCGACCATGTCGCCGCCGATGTGGATGACTATCTGCGCCACGGCGTCCTTGTCCACAGCCTGGCCCCGAAATCGGATCTAGCGGGCGCCCTGGAGTCACCATCCGTCAGCCAGCAGATCCGTGACATGCTCAATCAGCGTGGAAGTGTCACCATTCGTTCGATCCCGACGACGGCGGCGGCTTCGGACTCGACTTTAGACGATGCCACACCCGTCGTGGCTACCACCAATGCGGGCGCAGCGGCTGGAGCCGGAGGATCCGCAGGACCTGGAGTACCGGATGTCTCACTGGCCACGGCAGTCACTGAACTGCTACGCCCCACCGGTTATAGCGGTGAGTAAGCCCCCAGAGAGCTCTCGCCACCACCCTGTAAACTCTAGCTAAGCTTTAGCCCTAACTCTATCCAAGAAATAATGTATTAAATGTTACGCAGAGAAAGCTGGACAGAGACTGTCCGGAGAGAATGTGTATGTGTATTGTGTGTCCATGCCTGAGGAAGGCCGGCTCCTTCTTTATGGTATCCAACCGTAGTCCCACAGCGAAGCCATGTTTCAAGTGGTCCGCCCCTGAATGCGTTTGTGAGAGCGACAAATTGTCGTTCTATGGCTAGATGTGAGAAAAAAGATAGCCAACATTTGCTGTTGTATGGCATACAAAAAGCTATAACTGAAAAATAGCTATTAAATTCCAGAAAAGGCTAGAGTTAGCCACACAATTAGAGGTGGAGAAACATCGATGTTATTCGATGTTTCAAAAATAAACGTCGATGAAAAAATCACTGCGCTTCCTTTGATGTGGAAAAACATCGGTAGTCGCCATAAAACATCGATGTTTCTCCACCTCTACACACAATAACAATTAGACAGCACTGCTTGTTCGGTTCGGTTTTGTGCATATTGTGCGTGTGCCTGCAGAGGGCCGGCAGGGGAATTTGCTATCCCCGGGAATAGGGGACTTAAAGCTGTATCTCACAGTACGTAATATCATCGATATAAAGAAACCATAGCCTTTCCATGATCTCTACTATACCTGCCTTTAAGCAGTCACGTTCCGCAATCCCTACAGTCGCAATTAGTCAAGATGACGAAGATCCCCGCCTACCCAGCGAAACAATTCCAATATCAAGACTGCCTTTCTATGCTCTATCAAAATCTGATCAAGATCTGCCCGCATGCAAGCTGTATCTTTCTTATCCCGAGTCCAAGACACCTAACCAATAAACTGTTCCCCGTTCCGTTTCCGCCAGAGGACAAACTGTATGCCTGCCCCCACAAGGGCTGCATCGTGCGGCTGACGGACGAGCAGTTTGTCAACCATGTCCGGTACCACATCCGCAGCACCCTCAACCAGGGCAGCGAGCAGGTCAAGTGCAAGTACTGCTCCCAGACGCTCCTGCCGCCGTCGCTGCGCACCCACCTGCAGCAGTCCCACGCCCGCCACAAGCTCTTCTGCAGCATCTGCCTGGCCACGGCGGCCAACAAGCGGCTGATGCTCTACCATGTCCGCAACCAGCATCCGCAGGCCTTCGAGCTGGTCAACCGTCACCTGCAGTTCATCCAGTTGCCAACGGACTCGGATGTGGGAGCAGGCAAAGGTGCCGCTGGAGCAACCTCAGCGTCAGAAGTCAACGAGGTTTTCTTGGCGGCCGTCGTCCAGCCATTTGGTAAGCAGGAAATGGAGATCTTCCGGCGGCAGTTGCTGGAGGAGCTGCAGCTCCGTCGACTGGGCACCAAGGCGGTCTACCGTGGCTCCGAGGTGCGCCTGCTGCCGCGCAACGTTGTCTTTCCGCATCCCATACACTGCGGCGAGTGTTCCTACAGCACCATCGTGCGGTGCATGCTCCAGAAGCATCTGTACGACCACAAGGAGAAGGTCGTGCGCGAGGCCTACCAAACGGAGGAGGAGACCCGAGAGTCGTTCGATGCAGCAGTAGCCGCAGCCGCAGCGGCAGCCAACGAGAGGGCGGGAGATGCTGCCACTGCTGTCGCCGCCGCCGCCGCTGTGACCAACCCAGCAGCATCGGATGGAGACGAGGGTGAGACCCGGGCGCCGGGTAAGCATAAGCCTGTCGTCCCCCGGTACAAGTACGTGCCGAAGGAGCTGCGCTACCGATGCGGCTTCGTCGGCTGCCTCCAGCTGCTGGCCTCGGACCTGGACCTGCGCCAGCACATGACCCAGAAGCACTGCTACAGCGAGTTCATGTACTGCCATCACTGCAACGGGCCCCAGCAGGGCCAGATGAGCCAGACCAGCGTGGACAAGTACATGGCGCACCTGCTGATGCACAAGCGCCACATCTACCAGTGCGGCGGCTGTGTGCGCTACAACAACAAGCTCAGCATGATCGAGCGGCACATCCAGGACCGGCATCCCCTCCAGGAGGTCGACGTGGTGATGCACCGCCACTCCGACTCCCACCTGACGACCACGGCCCGATGGCTGAAGGCGCGCAAGACACAAACGGCTCCCTACCCTTCCCAACCCACCAAGGCGGTTCGCCCCATCCAGATGGAGTTCGTCTGCAACCTGTGCCACCTTAGCCTGCCCACGGCCGTGCAGATCATGGCCCATGCGGTGGCCGTGCACAGTCGGAAGTACCAGTTCCATTGCCCCTACTGCAGTGTCGGCGACAAGGACGCCAGCGAGGTCATCGAGCACATCATCGTCAGCCATGGCGGGCGGCGGGTGCAGCCGGTGCAGATCTACCAGCGGATTGCGTACAAGAAGGGCCAGACGCTCGGCTTCTACTGCCTGGTGTGCCAGAAGTCGGCGAACAGCCTCCAGAAGATCGGCCAGCACTGCGAGGAGATGCACAAGTCGCGCTACCAGTGGCAGTGTCCCCACTGCGACTTTGGCAATCATCAGGAGCGAGTCGTGGCCCAGCACATCGATCTGAACCATGTGCAGAAGACCGGGCTGGCGGTGATGCAGTTTGAGCGTGTGTCCAACGACATTCCCGACACCCTGACCTGGGATATGGGTCAGCCCATCGCGGAGGAGGTGGCCATTGCCTATTTGGAATCGGAAGGGGAAGGGGAGGAGGAGCAGAAGCAGCAGGAGAAGCAGCAGGAGAAACAGCAGCAGCAGAAGCAGCAGCCAGCACCGAAGCAGGCCGAAGATCAGCAGCCACAGCCAAAGCAGGCACAGCACATCGTTACAGAGGTGGTGGATCTGCTCGGTTCGGACGACGAGACGGAGGGTCACGAGTCTGGCGAGAGTCAGGAGGATCTGGTAAGTGCACAGAGGTCCTTTGATAAAGCTGGAGAACAATCGATAGTGGGACCATCGATGGTTTTCGATGGTTTTAGAAAAAACAA
>JAEIIF010056334.1:0-10434 GCA_018874455.1 Drosophila trapezifrons | reverse complement strand
CCACAGTCTCGGTGCTCATCGTCACTACGTGGACTGCCGTCCACAGTGATATTTATTAATAAATCATAATATGTACGAACGAGAGAACTAAAAATATATTAATATATCAGATAAGTATCGCATAATTTACAATGGTCGCGTTCACCAGAACAACCTGATCACCGATCAGTGATGGATTTCTATCGATAGTTCTGCTGAACGCGCACGATCACTGATCATGATGCAAAAAATCTTCCATCATGATCAGCCAAAATGGATCGAAACCTGATGGATTGCTGCTGGCGTATATCGATGGTTGAAATATCGATACAGGATGTGTCATTGATTCATCGAATTTTTTTCCATCCCTTACAACTTGCAGCTTATTAAATTATTAGGCTTTCTATATTTAAATGCAATTATCGGACTTGAAATTTATACATTTAAAAAAAGAAACAAACTAATTTATTAATTAGATAATTATCGTAAAATGATCAATTCCGTTTTATCGATAAATGTCGATGCCAACGATAGATTTAAGTAATGTACTTTCTGGCTTCCCTAATAACTCGAACTAAAATAAAAAGACTCGAAACTGGTCTCCAATATGACAAAAAAACTAAATAACTCCACCATTGTTCCCAGTGCACTATCGAAGACAGATAGACAGGCTCAGGCTCAGCGTTCGATGCGCGCCAGACAAGCAGCCAAGTGCAGAAATAACACAAAATAGATGGCGATGCGATGGGGAAAATAATAGGAGCGGAATGGGAACTAAAAAAAAAGTATATGTATGCATTCTCCTTCCCCAAGAACGTATATGTAAGAAAAACTGCTAAGGAGCCAAATACTCTCGAACATTTGCAAACGCGGCAAAGTAGCGAAAATTTGCAAATTGATTGCATTCCTGTGCCTGCGCTCCAGTTCGGTTCTGTTCGGGGCTTGAGCTCTCCTCAAATATGAAATCTTTGGAGGAGTGCAAATTTCGCACATTTTTTCGGGGCAACTGTGGGAATGTATTCTTGGCAAGAAAGAAATCGAAGGAGAAACAGAATTGGCAAAACAAAAGTCAAATACCTAGGACAGTGCATGCAAAAGTATTACATTCCTTGGAAAACCTTCAGATATGCTGCTTATGCCGAAATCAAATTATGCAAATCTCGAGTTTAATTACGGACAGCACAGAGCCGAACTCAGTTTTAAATCAATTTTTGTATTCTTAGACTCCGCCTGTGCTTTTTTCTTATTTTATTTTTGCTTTATAAAATATTCAAACACTTTGACACACTTTGTCTGGCCGGAGAGCAGAGTTCGAGGGGCAGGACACAAAACCCAAACGGAACAAGGCAAATTTTGTCGGCCAACAAAATGACACTTAGTGCAAAAACAGGAGAACACATGCCTAATAAATAATTCAGTGCGCAACAAGCGGACAACAAGCGCACTTGTGAGACCACCACTGGAACACCATTGAAACACCATTGAAACACCACCACTGTCCGGCCACCATTTCCAACTCCATTTGCCTCCCGACATCCCCGACAGCTGTTCGGGATCCTCCTCCACCGTCCTCGGCCTCATCGCCCATCCATATTCACACAAGAAGATGGAAATCCAGTCGGATGTGTTCGCTCAAGTGTTGCGTGTTATGCGTTGTCCTTCAAGACGGACGTTATCCCAAAGTCCGGCGATTGCGGACTCCGGAGAGACATATGCGGGTCATTTGCCGGGCGAATGAACCAAGATGAGGCAGAATCATATTTGAAGGATGTTGTTCTTCTCTCTGTGCGCTTCTCCGTTTTGTCGTTTTGTTGTTTGGTTCAAAAGAAACGAAACAATTCAATAAAATAACACGAAAATCTAATACTGAGACACGGAAATGCTTTTAGTCTGGACGAAAATTCGTCAAAATACAAACCGGGCAACGATGTTCCACCGCCCCCCTTCCACCAACTACCAAAGCAATTCGTGTTGTATCTGTGTATTTCAGTGAGTGTATCTACAAGATTCACCTTTGTTTTTGCTCCTCCAATTTTGCCATGGTAATGAGATGCTCTGCTCCACATTTGATTTATTAGTGCGTGAGTTTTATTGATATTACACAAACCTGTGGGAATATACAAGCAAATAATTTTGTCAGAGGTCATAAAAGTGAAAGATGAGCCTTGGAAAAAAATCATTTAGCATCATGATTAAAATAAATCATAATGTATAGGCCGAAATGGCTAAGAGAGAGAGAGAGAGAGAGAGACTAGGGGCGTAAAGAGGCCAGGAATAAAACTAAACGAACATATGCAAGTGCCGGCATTACGTATACGCCACGCAGCCGGCCACGTCCAAGCGAGCTACAGACGGCAGCAAACAGGCTAAATGCAAACAGACAAACAGAAATGATTTATAAATTGGCAAGACGTGCATAAAATGCTGAGCAGCAACGGGAGGAGCTGGAAAAAAAAAATATTTTCCACTGCATACGTAATGAGCCTCTGAGCGGATACGATGATTCCCAGACCAGACCAGACCCGGGCCCTAAGCTGGACTGGGCCTGGGAAGTGGCATTTAAATGCGCGCATTTATTCACTTATAAATGCTACAAATAAAAATATGCTAAGGGAAATATGCTAAAAAGTCGGACCTGTAAAAAAAGAAGCGTAGAAAATGCCGAGAACCGGGCCAAGTGTGTGTGGCCGCAACTTACTGCAGAGAGTGTGTGTGTGTGTGGTTGCCTCTCTCTCTCCTTTCCTCCTATCCCATCTTTAAATCTCATTTGGCCCGCAGCGGCAGAGGAATTCCTAAAAAATGTTCAACTAACACGAGGAGGGAACGAGAGAGAGAGGATACCGACCACTTTCTGGCACGCTGACTTGGTTACTGCCGGGCAAAAGTAGCTGTTGGCTGTTAGAAGAGGAAGCTGGCCAGAGATACTATCACCATGCCATGCATGTCGCTTCACACCAGCTCCAGCACGGAGCACACACAGATACTCCACTCACACACACACACACACGCACGGAACGCACGCACATATGCCATGAATTTCATTTAGTCCGCACGTGTGTGCGTTAGTTAATATTGGCCACGATGTACGCGTGTGCCTGTGTCTGTGGGCCTTTAAATTACCTCAACCATAAAGTAAACTTGCTCCGAGCACCACAAACACATGGCAATATGTTGTTGATGGCATTTTAAAGATGATGCTGCCTTTGTAGGATATTTTAATTAGTTTAAATCACCTCGGCAAACGGCAATAAAGAGAGCGCCCTACACACACACACACCGAGGAAGCTGCAGATAATGAAACAATCACAGAACAATCAAAGTTAGGACCGGACTCAGTTACAAAATGAAGCTATTAACTTTACCTGCACACGGAAAAAATAATATGCATCAAAGAAAATGTTTAAAATATTTTTAAGCTCCAAAATATTGTACAAATTATTTAGATATTTTTTAATGCAATACCCACAATAAAATATGTCATTCTATATTTAAAATAAGTATAAATCTTATACCGAACTTCTGCAAAAAATTCTGTAAAAGGAAATAAAGGTGAGGTTAATTAAAAATGATAAAAATCTAAACAAACTACTATACAGCTTTATTTTAGGCCACTCTATCGAAAATACCAATAAAGTTTCTGACCGTGTAGCCCAGGTCAAGAGTGTATAAAATGCAGCTTCTTCCTCTCCTTTGCCCGCTATAATAGCTGGCATGTTGTCTTAGAGGGCGAAAAATCTGAAGCCAGCTCTCCCTCCGCTGTGCTCTGTGAAATTGCGTTGCATATTAAAAGCATGCTCGACGCCGCCGCCGCTCGGCCAGAGTCTTTTGGCCGGGCGGCAGGAGAGGCAATGATGATAATGCGGCACACGTGCACTAAAATGCAAGCACTTGAAATATTTATAAGCTGACTGGCAGATAAATCAGAGGCGCCTGCACTCAAGCTGTTGTGCCAGCCACTAGCACTAAATGAAGAAAAATGATGCGCGCCGTGTTGCAGCAGCAGGTTTTAGGCAAGAAACTGTCAAACTGCCAGCAGACAATCTGCTGGATGAGGATCTGGATGAGGATGCGGAGTGGCAGTGGCGGTAACTGTGGCTGTGTGCACTTTGCTGATGGATTTGCCTGCTGGTCTCATCCGCCGCCACCTCCGCCACCGCCGCCGCCGCATCTCCCCGATTGATGCCGTCAAAGAAAGTCGACGAGGCCAAAACCCGAAAAGCGTGCAAAGGTCAAAATTTATGCGCGGCGAAAGTGTTGACACAGAGTGCATGGTGATGATGATGTCTTTAAATATTTTATGTCTCCAAAGATGCGCATAAATATTTGAGTGCCAAGACGTGTTGCGGTCTCCCAGAGGATCTCATTAGCCAAGCTACCAGGAACTATTGAAAATAGCTGAGATTTTAACATGTGTATAAGGGTGAGAACTTCAGGTACCTTCGATTGTTTTAAGATACTAACCTGACAAATATGAATATTAAATAAATTACTAGAGCCATTCTTAAAAAAAAAGAGAGAATAGTGTTCGTTTACCACACACAATAAAAACCAAATCAATAAAAGGTGTATTTATTTATTGCATAAATTGCTTTTCACATTGCTGAGTTATGAAAGTATTTTATACAGCTTTTTGCGAATTTTATTAGGGCTATTGAATTCTTAAAACTGACACCCGTTAAGACAAGGTCAACTTGCTTGCCTTTTATTATTGTCGAAAAACAATAGTTATTGTTTTTATTAGGCTAAATTGATGGCAATAACTATATCCATATAATGTTACACAATTTTTTTGAGCACCTTACTGGTTTTACATCTACAAGGTCTGACCTTTATTTGAATATTCTTTGAGAAAATTATAAAGACCTTCCCATATTTTAAAGTTGGTTAGAAGTATGTTGAAAATTACAATTTATTCATTTTTGTGTTGCTTGAACTTGAAGAATCTTTTGAGCTCCCAATTAGTTGGCAGTAAGATAAGGATAAAACCGAACACAAGGAACTACGCTGAGATGCCAGATGATGCGTTGCCAGGTCACCGTGTGCTTAGATCCCCGGCTCCCTTCAAGGCCTCACCCAGCGCTCAACGCCCCACGCCCCTACGCTTATTTACATGTCAATTGTAAATTGTTTTCCATGTTATCGTTTTATTTATTTTTTTTCCTTTTTTCCTTGAACACTTTTCACTTTAGTGATTTGTTGTGCTCTCTTTGTTTATCCGGAGAAATCGAAAACATGTCAAGCACTTGCCGTATATGGAGGCATGTGTGTCGGCGAGGCCTCCTGTTCGGGGATAAGTATGTATATTCCCCCAGGTGGCTCTCTCGCTGACAGACTGCCGGGGATTTAAAGTGACAGTGATCTGGGCTGGGCTGGGGCTGGGTTTTGGGGTTGGGGGCTCTGTAGGCAAATCTCTCCAGCTAGGCATTCCATTACCCAAAAAAAAAAAATAGCAAATGTATCAAATGTCAATCTAATTTCATTTTTACGCTCGACCAGATCTGCAGAAGGCCGCTGCTGCCTCGCACTTTCTCTATATATATACATGTATAGATTTCTCAACAATTTGACAAATCGCATGTTGACATTTGTTGACATCTCGCACACACTCACACACACAGCCCAAGGAAGGGGGAAAAATTGGAACGTGACAAAGAGCATACAATCCTGTTTCCCCATTGATATCTCGCAAACTGGCAGAAGGGGCGCTACCAACAATTCTAAATCACTGATGACGCCAATGGATGGCAACTGTAAAACTCAATGAATTGGAAAATGTTTTGTTAGCTTTTCCATCAACACTCAAACACACACACACACACTGGTACACTCTGGTGGAGTGAAAAAAAGTAGCGCCAGGTGAGCACAAAAACGTTGGCCAATTGGCGAAATTAAATCGATTCACTGGCCGAACGAGTGTGCTCAAACACGAATTGAATAATTATCTACAAATACAAGGGAGTGCGAAATACAATACTTGCCGAGGGCACGGCTTTTATTTAAATTTAGAATTCGAAAAAATGTGGACAAGGGGGCCAAAGGCGAAGATTTATAAAATCATTCTAAATTTGCGTGGTGCAAGCAACAAACATTCACACAAATTTATGCATACAAATAAAATGAGAGTAAATTGATTTATCTGCGGCAAAGAAAGCCTTCCTGGGGGGGAGGATGGAGCAAGGAGCAGGAAACTGGCGAGGGGAAGCCAATGGTCTGAAGGGTCCACATTCATTCACTGGGGACACATTAGCCGCGAGTCTCACATACTCACACAGGAATGCAAATAGCTGCACAGGAAAAAATCGGGAGTTTCCTGACTGATACTTATCAGTAATCTTATTATTTTTGCTAAATTAAATATTGGTATATCAGAGACAAGATCTTTGTATGCTTTTTAACTAAAATCACGTTTTGATTTATTTTTTCACCAAGAACTGTTTTCCCCTCCGCCAATTTGTGGCAAGCATTGCACCTAAAATTCCCAAGTACGAATTCAGCGATATACTATTATAAAATCAAGCAAAGAATGGGTACTGATGAGGTTTCTTGATGGGGAACTGAGCTTATCCCTCAAAATTTAATAATATATCTTTCCTTAAGGAAGTAGAAAGTAGTCGCTTTTTATAGGAATTTCTTTCAGTGTTAACGCAACTCACACACGCAAGCTAATACGCTCGTAAAAAGGCAATTTCCACAAATTCAACGCACCTCAGCCACCTTACGCATTTGTTTTTGTTTGTGCTCTTTTTTCGAGGGGACGAGAGCCGCTAACTCAATTTTCTATTTGCAAAAATTTCTGGTTCCATTGTGGTCGGGCCTGAGGTCAGAAGAGGGTGGCACGAGTGCCGTGTGGGCGTTGGGAGTACGAAGGCAGGCAGGCAGGTGCCGAGCCCTGTCCATTTGGCCACCAGCGAGGCATAACTTATGCCGCAGATACACACGCACACGGGCGCGTTTTGCATACAATATGTCGGTGTGGGTCCCAGCATACATTTATTTCAATTTTTACAACTCGGATGCCATTCCTCTCGCTCCACTTTTCTTCCACGTTTTTTTTTCCGTGCCTCCCCTGCCAGCGGCGCTCGTAATGCGCTTTAAGGCATCGACATTGGCTCTCGTATCGTTGGCGGTTCGGCGTCCGCTTTACGATTACGTTTTACAAGATTTGCATAAACACTTTTATCGAAATATAAATGACTTAAAGTGCTTTGAATATATAAGCATGTAGTATGCTCTTCTCAAGGGCATATATGGGCTTACATGATAACTGAAGACATATCCAACACTAAGCGCGGCTGACAGTCAAACTTCATTAAAACTAATTCGTAAAACAAAATTTAAAATAGACTCTTTAATGCTAAAAAGTATGCTAATAATTTGTTTATAAAAATTAGTAAGATAAGCATGTAGGGCAACTATCTTTCGTGGTTATAAATTGGGCAATTCCTCAAGCTGAATTTCCTTCGCATTGCCTTCATGAATTTTGCAATTCTCGGGCGTCACATTACGCGCTGCTTTTATGGCGTCACTTTAACGAGCTATCAGTCCCGGGCTTTGTTTGGCCAGAGGTGTATTAAAAAGGATACGGGTATTGGTCGACGGATATTGGCTAGACTTTTGGAGTGAGGTCTACCCAAGTGGTTGGAAAGAACTTAAATGTTGAAAGGCGAATAACTCCAGGCAAATGTCTTGAGATCTTTATGCAAGCCCAGCTCAGCTCCGCGTACTTCACTTCAATAATAAATACAGGGAATAGGAATAGGAAATCTAAGAATAGTTACAAGTTTTAAATTTCGGGTGTAATGTTATATTATATTTTAATATTTACAGAGAGTGCAGGCGTATCTTGGGTTCTTGTTGATGAAAGCTCAGCGACAAAATTTGAAGTCTAGTGCCTTAATAATTTTTAATAAAATAAAAGGAAATAATTTGTAGCAATAAACTTGCTTAGCTTGGCCACCACATTTGAACATCGGAGCCTGATAGCAATCTTTGATCGATCTTGTTCGCGGCTTTATCACAGATCTTGCCTGATGTCCTTTCATTATCAGAAGGCTCACATTCTACACCAGTTTTTTCTGACACAGATCCTGATCTATTTCCTTCATAGTGACATCCAATTTCAATTCCCTATAATCTTTAGGACCTTGTAGGCCCTTACTACTACTACTACTTACTAATGGGGCTATGGTATCGAAAAACTGATTACAGATCCCACAGGGGCCACTTTTCGAGGCAGCAGCCACACCCCAGAGATACTGGATATCCGGCAATGAGATGCATAATAAAAACTGCCAACGACAACAAACTAACAAAAGTCAAAGCAATTGTAATAAATGACAGTCAGACATCTGCCAAGTGGGCGATGGAAGGGGCCAAGGACGAGAACGTGGGCGGTGGGTCGCTGGAATCATGTCCTGGCAAAAGCCAGCTCTGCAAATCCATGTCCGCCGAACGAACACAGTGATATCCACTCCAAATGGCGTTCCCGGCTGGGTAGGAAATTTTCTAGCATTTTAGCATCATTAGCATTGATTTATGATTAAGTTCAACCTCAATTTTCAGTTAAATCGTTTTCCTTGCCAGCTTCGCTCTTGCGCTTGTGCGTCCTTCCCCCTTTTGTGGCCCTCCGAATATCCTGGCGAAAACTTGCGAACTGCGTTGGAGAAGGAGGAGGAGCAGGAGTGGGCATTGAATCCCGCTGAGGAGGCTGGCAAAACGTCGAAAACAAGAAATCAGAAAATCAGAAGTAGCTGCGATTCTCACAATCGGACGCACTGATGTGTATAATGATCTTTAGCCGGGATTTAAAACGGATAATAAATAATAAAAATACATGGCGATAGAGGCGGCGGCGGGCAGGCCAGAGTCCTGAAAGGAATCCGAGCTTACTGTAAGTCGGAGCGCGCGCGTTCTCTCTTGTAAAAAATGAATCGTTAAAAGGCCGAAAAGGAATATAAATGTTCGTTGCCACAACAAATCAAAAAAAAAAAAAAAGAGAAGAAATCGTAAGGCCAGAAACGGAAAAATAACGCAATATTCAAGAAATGTAAGTCGGAAATGGAAGACAATGCTTGACAATGGCCATGATATATGATGAGCCACTCTCTTTCTCTCCGTCCCCTTCCCAGGTCTATGTAGGCCTCTGCAGATTGAATTTGAAATGAAAGTAGAAATAGAAATAGAAATTGAAATAGATAGAAACTTTAGTGACGAGAGCCCGTCCTGTTTCGCTGCAAATAAACCGATATGAATGATGTTGAGTTGCACAAATACGGCTTCATAATCCTGGCAGGAGAAACAACTCTCCATTTGAATAATGTTGTTCAATAAACAGAATTGCCTTCATTCAGCATCGGGCGTCCCCATTGATTTCATCATCATCCCACCAAGAAAACTCACATTGTTCGCTCCCTGGCTCTGACTCTGGCATTTTTCTCGATTTAAACGAATGCCACACACCGACTGAAAAAGGGTAAAAAAAAATAAGCTGCACCACCACCAGCATTGAAATATGGAATAAGTTAAAAGGATTTATTAACTTTTAAAAGCTCCATGCACACAACAATGCCAAAAGGACCAGGAGCTGCCAACGAGTAACGACAAATATTGTATGTTGACTTCGGAAAATGCCAAAAGGTATTCTCGGTATCAGAATGTCAGCACTGTGGCGGCGGCGGTGGGTGTGGGCCCTTTAATACGATATGGTGGATTTATGCGACCGCTTCACGGCCTTTTGTCGCTCAATCGGAAATTGCTCATACGCAGCGTGAAAATAAGCCAAGTAGAGGAAAGAAAAATGTGAAATGCATCTGATCTTTTTCTCCTTAAAATGCCAAAGACTTCCATTGAGACATGGAAAGGATAAATGAAGGGAATAAGCGGGCAGGTCTCACAGGAAGCAGTATCAACTGAAGTATAACTGATTTTGAAAAGTAAATTCTATACAAATATTATACATGATAAAGAATAGGAATTAGCTCCAGACTTACGACCCCATAAAGTATATATGTATATTCTTGATCAGCATCACCAGCCGAGTCGATCTACGCGAACTAGTCTCTCAGTTTTTGAGCTATCGGGCTGAAACTTTCAGCATAGGCTTATTTCTCTCGCACGCAGTATATATGTCGGAACGGACCGAAATCGGACTACTATATCATATAGCTGCCATAGGAACAATCAGGCCAAAATGGCATATTTTCGCTATTTTTAAAGATATCCGAATAAAACTTCATATATGCGTTTTTTATATTATTATAACAGCAGATTTATTTCATCCACTATATCACACAGCTGCCATACGATCGATCGAAGAATTTATATAAAAACTTAAAATTGTACATGTAAAATGTACATAACTTCGGTTATTATACCCGGTACTATAACTTAGTGAACACCAAAAATGTATGTAACAGGCAGAAGGAGGCATCTCCGACCCTATAAAGTATATATATT
>JAEIIF010056305.1:0-31420 GCA_018874455.1 Drosophila trapezifrons | reverse complement strand
TTGATTTACCTATGAGAAATTAAGCCGATTATGACCTCGAGTTAGCTAGAACCCTTAAATTTTCAGTATATAAAAAAAAAATATCTGTATTTCTAACTCCTGAAGGCTGAAAACCCCTTCTAGACTTCAGATTAAATCCATCTATGCTCATATTATGATCTATTTCAAGATTTAAGTTTTCTCTCCTCCTCTTTAATTTCTTTCCAATAGTATATTAATGTCTTGAACCTATTATTATGACCTCAGCTGTACACAATACCTAAGGCCCGTCCAGTCAAGTGCAACTAATGCGTTGGCAATTCCGGGGAGTACAAACAAACGCCAGCGGAGGGCGTGCTCCCAGCGGCAGGACATTTTTGCCCCCAGGATCATTCATGGCCAGCCAGCGGGTTGCAATTAAGGACTAACCGCAGTGCGTTTTAATAAATACTGAATATACGATTGATTTCCGATTTTTGCATACTTAACCCGTGCTTGCCCCCGGCATCTCACGCTCTGGTTAACCCAAACAAAGCCTCAATCCTTTCGCCAGCATATTGCCATCAATCATAACACAGACTCCGGCGGAGTTTGCGAATATTTTTGGCGCGGGTCTTGGCTTTATTTGCACATTATCATCATCGAATCGCTTACACTCGGCTGGAGGAGGTGTACGGTCTCAGCCGCGGTCCCGGTCTTGGTCTCGATCTCGGTTTCCGTCTCGGTTTCCGTCTCGGCCTCCAACTCCAGCTTCCTCCATGTGCCCTCGAGTGTGGCTAATGTGCGACATCCGGTGCAATTACCCGACGACTTCCTTGCCGCTTTTAATTAACTTGATTTGACGCCTCAGTGGGTCGAACTTCGGGCCCTGGAACTCTTCCTTCCATCTTGTGTATTCCGGAGTAGTTTCCCTCCCGAAGTGCGGTTTAATCTTATTAAAAAAAAAAATAAAGGGGGCAGGTCCCATTTCACACGCTGACCCAGGAGGCAGCGACGGACCAGAACTTTCCCGCCACTATACACTATATACACATATATATATATCGCCCGACACCCGAGTAGTTAAGGTCTTAAGCACCCGAATTATTTAGGTTGGTGTTCCTCCAGTGGCCACTTGAGAGTCGTCGGCTCTTGAAGAGTGTGTGTGCGGCATCGAGCTTATTAACAATGTGTGGGTAATAACACTTAATCAAAGGCCCTTGAAGGCTTTGACTTAGTTTGAGTTGAGCGGGCTTTTTGGTTGGGACATTTGTATTTAAATTGAAAATATTAGAAAAAAGCACTGGAACTTTTGTTTTGATTGAGATACTAAAACTTTAGAAGCTTTAGTAATTGGGAAACTAAATATAAAAGTATAAGACTTCTAATTTGTAAACTAAATATCAAAATATGAAAGTAGTAGCTTTAAAGTTTAAACTAAAGTTTGCTTTAAGCATATGAAAAGGTAGTATATATAACTTTTATTATAAGTAAACCTTTAAATAAAGCTAATAACTTCTAGTTAGAAATCAAATAACATTAAAAACTATTTCTTAATGCTGTATTTTGTAATAAAAAAATTATTTAAATATGTTATAAGAAGGTTAAAGTGTTTTAAGCAAATAAATATAAAACAAACAAACGAATATATGCATTTGGTTGGAAAAACTGATAAATAAAATTAAAATGCATGTATTAGATGAAACTAAATTATATTTAAATTGAAATATCACTTTGAAACACAAGTTTGTAGTATATTTAAAGTTTCCTTAATCCTAATTTAATTCGTATGTAATTCCAATTCACAAAAAAACACCTCAACTAAGTATTTCCCCCGTTAAACTAGTAAACTTAGATGCCACTTTTACTGTAAATAAATATTTGAATACAAGAAGTACAACTCGCTTTCCCGCCGGCTTTTTGTTGGCTTAAATCTTATCAAATAATATCCAAAGTATGAAGGATACGTACAAAGTAAACCATATTTAGGCACCGCCTATTTGGGTATCCAATTCCTTGGGCAGGCAGGGAGCCACTCGCCGCGGACTGATGAGATCCGAAACACTCGCACACAATTTCAACTGGTTTAAAGTTTCTCGTTTCTCGTTTATCGTTTGTCTTTTATTTTTTTGTTGTTTATCACTTGTTTCGTTAAAAGGACAAGGCTTTTTAAATGCAAATTCGTTGTCAGAACGCGAAGAACAGGATGCGTTCAGCACAGGATCAGCGACCGGAGCGGAATGAAGGCAAATAGCGAGCGGTGCGGGCCTTAAGAAATATGAAAAGGACACACGTTGAGCGCTGAGCGATGAGGGGTTGCTCGGTGAATCCACCCCTAAGAGAGTCCTGCGATTTGCCAGAGCGAGAGGGTAGCATGCTCGCGGCCAGATAGAGAGAGAGAGATGGCGAAAGCGAGTGCCAGAGCAGGATGGATTGATGGGTAGCAGGCAAAAGGAGAACTTCATCATCACGTTCAGATTGGATGGCATATCCTCGACGCCGACAGCGACAGCGACGCGACGCAACGCCGGCTGCATTATGAATGAAAGGACAAAATGTCGAATTGGAATATATTATGGCGAAAGGAGAGATGGTGAGGGAGAGAGAGCGAGCGAGAGAGACCGCCCCTAAAATATTTATATAGAGATAGAGCTGAAGAGCTGTAGACCTGGCGAAGAAGATACATAAAGGAGTGATGGAGGAGCAGGAGGAGGCATCAGGAGGCATCATCAGAGCGAGAGAGAGAGATGGCCGCCGAGGACAACGGAGTGCGAGAGAGAATCCTTTGGCCGGATTCCGTTCACACTTGATTTGGATGAGGCTGAGCAGGAGGCACCAAAAAATGGCAGCCACCAGATGAGGCTCCCTCACGAGTTGACTTTTTCACTACACACTCACACACACAGCAGCAGCTCCTCTGATCCCCCCCTGATGTCCTTCCCCCTTGGACAGCTCTTGCCTTTTGTTGGGCGTTTCAATTGTCGTTTTGGCATTTCGTTTTATCAGCGTCTTTGTTTGCTCACCTTTAGCCTGCCAGCGGGCAAGGATTCTCTGCCCCCCAAAGCCCCCCTCCCCTTAAATCGTCCTGTCTATCTATGTATCTCCGTACAGAGGAAAATAATTCCAGAGTCAAGAGATTAAGCTATTCAAATATATATGGCAAGCAGGAATATCCTTAGAAACAGGAAGAACCAATCGATTCTTGAATATAATAAGCAAAGTCCATAAATTAGTTTATAAACTCAATAATCGTAGGTTCTTTTCACAGATTTGTAAACGTACCAAACCCTTAGAACCCTTACTATTATTTAATACCCTTCCTTGTTTTATAAATTCTATTAAATAAACAAATTACAAATGATTATTTCTCCATCTGTAGCCAATTTGGTTCGTTAAAATGGGGGATTCCCCTCATCTCTCTAAGCCAGCACTAGTCCAAATATAATCTCATATTCATTTTGATGATATCTCTGGCGCGGCGGCTTCCTTGACTTTGTTTGCTCTTTGGAGTGTTTGTCATCCTGCCTCTGCCGTTACCATTTCCAGGACTTCAGTCCTAGGACCTCTTGCCTTTCCTTGGGCATAGCAATGCACATCGCCGCTGCTGCTGTTGCTGCTGCTGCTGCTGCTGTTGCTGTTGCTGTTGATGCTGCTGCTGCTGTTGCTGCTGCTGCTTTTGCTGGAGTTGAGCAGTTGCAGCTCTACGGTATCGCACAAAAGCACAACTCTTCAGGGACTCTGGACGGGAGCGGCGGGATCCTTGTAAGGACCTAGCCGCCATTTCCATGGCATTCTCAGGTAAGTTGCGCTCATTGTAAGGGTTTTGTGTGGGGAAATCGATATGCAAATAGCAGCTCTTTGTTGATTAGATATCCTTGTTGGAAAGGAAGAGGTTATTTGGTGAGGTGAGAGTGGAAAATATATAGGGAATAACTAAAACTTTTTATTTTATTACAAATCCATCATAGAATTATTCCCAGAAAGGTTTTTTCTTCTCAAAAACTGACAGAAGTTCAGGAAACTAAATCCTCTGCTGATCCAGAATATACACACTTTGTGGCGTCGAAAATTCCACCCTCTGCCCTTGTACCCTTTACGTTCCAAGTATAAACAGCAGCAAAATGGTGATTAACTAAAAGCAAAGTGAACGCTGCATGCAAAAATGTGCAATCTGCATTTAGTTGAATAAATAAATGCAATGAAAAAAGGCAGCAACAACGGGAAAATAGCAAGACAAACAACAACAAACTGGACATTCAACAAACAAAACGACAACGGCCTATGAAGCTTTGATACACTTAGCAAAATGAAAGGATATCTAAGCTTTAATCTAAACCTTATAGAGGCTCTTTTAAATTCCTAAAACACTGAAACTAAAAAGCATACGGGAATACTTTAAATGTCTAAGGCCTGTATAGATCTTTAAGTTTTTTTAATTTTTAAGTAGCACTAAACTGAAAGTTAGCGTTTTGGCCTGCAACAATAAATAAGAATTTAACATATTGCTAGGCAAAACAGTTTGATCTATATAATTATAATATAATAATTAAAGTATAACACTAATAGACTTTTTGACAGATCCTTAACAAGGTTATTTAGGGATTTTCTTCCCGAAAGTGAGTTTTCCAAATGCGAGAGAGTCCGAATCGAAAACTAAAACTTAGATTAGATTAGCTGTGTTGCGCTTTCAGCTCGAATTTAGCTTATAGCTATAAAAACTTCTTTTTGATTGAATTATCATGATTTAAGATTAACTATTTCAGATGTTATTAAAGTGTTTCCTTTCAGTGTATCCCTGCCACTCTCCTCTCCTCTTTATCCGCCTAATCTCTCCCGCTAGCTGCTCTGCTCCCTCTGCTTTTCACCTCGGTTCGCTTTCCATCCAAAGGCCATGCAAGCATGACCAAACACACACACTCAAACACTCAAAAGAGAGAGAGGCTGCACAAAGAAGGAGGAGTGGATAAAGGAGGGGCCGGTGGATGGGGGACAAATAGGATGGACGTCGAGGTGAAAGGGGGGCCGGTCAGAGAGTGGACTAACTGTAAATGCAGAGCAGTGCAGAACGAACTAAGCTAAACAACAACAAAAAGAACTTGAAAATCCAGCAAAATGGGCAAAAATAAAATATGAAATAAAGGTGCAAACGCAGAAAGAGAGAGCAGAGTAGAGAAACAGAGATGCAAATAGTGCAGAGTGCAAAGGTATCGCAGAGTGTGCGTTAGAGCGAGAGGGGAACAGAGTGCAAGCTGTGCTCGCTTTTGTTATATGTTCTTTTTTGCTGGTTTTTCCTTTTTTTTTGTTTTAAATTTTTAATGAGTTTGCAAAATGGTTGCGTGGCTTTTGCTCTTATTTTGTGTTCTTTTTTTTATAAAATAATTATTTTAAACTGTGTTTTCTTTAAAAAGAAATGGATGAATATCCTCAGGTTAAATCAAATTATAAGATATGAGGATATAAAGTTAAGTCTCTAATAAGTAATATTCTTAATAGTTTTTCGTTATATATCAAGGTATATTTTTTAGGAAACTATCATTTATATTTCTCTCCAACCTTTGATTATAAAGTACCAACATTTATTCATTTATATTTTCTAAGAATGTTTCCGATAGCAAGGATAACCCCTCTTATATTTCCACCGCAACCTACATTAACCCAGCTTTAATCTAGGACTAGTCCTTCCATTACGCCCCCTGACTGCTCTACTAAACCAATAAAACGCTTCGCATTTCTCGCACCTCATCGGGAAATTAACCTTAAAATTGAAGATTTACACCTCCTTGCGGGAACTGGACTTTTGGGCTGATGCCAGATTGCAGCAGAGATTTGGCAGAGTTTTTCGCATTTTTCCGGGAAAGTGAATCAATGGCAGTGGAAATTGGGTTCCCAGGGAAGGAGCGGCTTGCATAATCTGTGGTAAGCCAGGAGCGATTACAAGGCATTGAACAAGGGGTCCTGCGTAGCCCTGAGATACGAGCGGAAAGGTCCTTCGTGTATGCATATGTGTAACTAGGACGAAAAGCAGCGCTGGACAATGGCCGGCGATGAGAGGCTCTCAAAGGGAAACTCAACAGCTGCCCCGAGGATTCGTCCTTTGCGCTCCTTTGTAAGCGCAACGGTGTGTGTGTGTGGGTGCGAGAGCGAGTGCGTATCCCGGGGCAGTGGAATATCCGATTTGCGGGGTGAAACAATTGCGGTGTTTGACCAATTTTACAATTGACGTAATCCCCTAAATCGCCTATATTAGCGCTGAGCGGCTTCAGCATCCTTGCCTCCATTACGATTGTCAAATTGAAATGTTTTCAGTTCATTCAAGAGTAAACAAGACACAGGCACATGCGTAAGCAGGTGCACTGCCAGAAATAATGTGTAAGCCATATTAACAAGAAATTTGAATCGTCCGAAATTTATTGCTTTAGCTATGAAGGATATATGAAAGGATTTTATAGAAGGATTTTTAGTTAAATGTTTTGATAATTCAAAAGTTTATTGGTTTCAACATTATTTAAAGCCCTTCAAAAATTATTTTATCTAAAATACATTTGCATTATTTAATATTTTAGATTATTTAGGTTCTTTTTAAGTTGAAATATTCTTATATATTTTATTAAAAAACGAACAAAAGAAGTTTAACAGATTCAATGAAAGTCCCAACTTTATAATAGTTATTTCTTTAAGCACAGCCGAAAATTCATAAGCACAAGCGTGGCGCTGTGCTTCTCAAGATTGGATTCAGCGAAGCGGTGGCTTAAATAGGCGCTAATGTTGGGAGTTGTTCGTACAGTAAAGTCTACTGATGATGATCGAAGTGGTATCGATCGAAACATGTGTAGAACTCTTCAATTTGAAAAACCTTTAATTAAAAACCGGAAATAAACCAAAAACAAATAAACCTTGTACATAAAATAAATTATAAGACTTTTGAACTATCTTTAGCATGTACAAATATATTTAAATAATTTAAACCTCTTTATAAAAACTCCAAATGTATTTAAATATATTTAATTCTGTAGTAAACTAGTTCCTTTTTTTTTCTTTGAGTGCACAAACTTTGTTTATGTGGGTTACGGTTCCGTAGGTTTATAATAATATTTTGCTAACCTTCTTTTGCGCCCAGGCAAAAGTTCAAAAGGATCTCGGCCGTTCGGCCGCTCAACTGCTTTGTGCATCGAGTCCTGCGATTTTCGCCGATTACCGATTACCGACACAGATTAAGGGATGTTCCCAAACAATTGGCAGGTTCCGTCGCAAACGGGGATTCTTCATTCTCCATTCGGAGTCTTCTGTTCAGCGTTCTGGAACTCTGGATTCTTCGCTTCCTTCATAGGCGCGCAATTAGACGAGTTTCGGCCTTTGTCCTGCTGCCGGCCATAGACGGATTTCCTCTTTTGGCCCGATACAGAGAGTCCTTTGATCCGCTCTATCCCTAAATCTGTGCACTCGACCATATACATACCCCATGCTCTCAGCGATTTACCTTTGTGTCGCGCGTATTTGGCGCGTTTAAATAGATTAACCGCCTTGGCAATTTGCTAGGTTTCTATCTGCGATCCAGGATCTCTACCTACCCGAAACACGGTGCCTTCGTCCTTCTCTAGGCTACGATCTGACCGTCTCGCTCTGTTTTTTTACAATTAGCTGCGGCCGCCTCCTTTGTTTGCCGCCTTAATCTTGAGTAAATTAGTTCATTAAGAGGTTAATTCCCCATAACACCCACAAATTAGACCCGCCTGGGAATGCATGTGAGCTGTGTCCTGTCTGGTTCTAGGTTTTTCTTTCCTATTTTTTCTCAGGTGAGTCGATGGCTGGAGTAGGCAATTGTTTAATTGTTTTAAGGGAGATTTCTGCAAAGGAAAGTGTGCTGAAAAATTGGAGAAGTTTGAAGAAAGAAATTTCTGTCTAAAACTGACAAAAAGCTTGTAGTTTCAGCTCACATTATAGAAGCATTTATAATGGATTTCCTTTATATCTTTATACAAAATTCTTGGGATAATATCCCCTAGTTTTAACTCTTTTACTCTGCCGTTGACAGCCCTAATTTATTTCTCACACCTCCACCATATAATCATTTGTTCCCACCATTTAAAGCATAAGCAAACGAATTGACCATTATCCTGCAGGATAACCAGTTGACCGACAAATCGCTTCTCCGAAATTTAAACAGCAAAACATGCAGTTGACAGTTTAAACTTTATGGAGAGAAATCCTTTTAGCAATAATTTTCTAATTGACACTAATAGGCTTAAGCAGGCATTAACATATTTAGCAGATTGCCAGTGCCAAAAAAAAAAGAGATGAGAACCGAATTGGGAGAGTTATTCGGTGGCAAGTCGCGTGACCCACAAAACGATGTCACCATCGTCCTAATCGGAAGTACATTTCGGGTATTCCATCCTCCCAAAAGCAACCCTTTTCTGGTGTCTAAGTTTCCTGGAGGGTAGGCTTTTGTGGTCCGTCACCCTTGGAAACTTTTCGGTTATTGTTTGATTCGGTTCTAGGGCTTCGCCTCGGCATCGCCGCTTTGATTCTGAGCCTGGGCGGTGTCGGTGGTTTTTTGTGGGTGTTTGTTTGGCAAGTACTTGTTTAATCGGTTTGTTTGTGACATTTCTATTGCCCGCCTGCCACCCCAGCTTCTCCAGGGATCTGGTGAGCCACAGCCAACCCAAGGCTGTCTTTGTTTATTCAGTGGTAGTAGGCCTGACACGCGTTCAACGCCCACACGGTAGGTGGAAAATCCACCAGGCACTTGCAGAAAATACTACCGGGAAATTGCAATCGAATTTAAATGTTTTAACATTTTTTTAAGGTTTTATTAGCTTTATTTCAGGTGTTGGGACTATGCAAAACTATGTAAATTTATGAAATATAAATATATGAAATAAGGCGAACTACAGACCCCAAGTGAAGCTAATAAAAACGTAAATAACGATAATATAGGTCCCTAAAATCCAAGATATTTTAAAAATAATTTTTTGTTTGGGAAATTATATTATAAATATCGAAAATATAGGTCGCTAAAATTAAAGATATTTTAAAAATTATTCTTGGCTTAAGATATTCTTATTTAACTTTGATTTAAGAAATGCATTGGCTTCTCCTAAAAAAATTATGATTGGTTAATAAATGTAATCCTAAAATATATTTTTAGTGCAATAAGGAGATTTTTACCCCCGCCTTTTTTCCTAGTGGGTGTGTCTGTTCTGCGGGTTGTGATGCTGCTACCAACTCATCATCATCAGCAACCTCAGCAGTAGAGAAAAAAAAAGGAGGAAAACAAGTCTGCTGAGCGACTGAGGGGGTGGCTGTGGGGGAGGGGAGGCCATCGCTTAAGTGCTGCCAAACAAAAAGAACACATTTACAGGATGTTTTTATTTCCCCTGGCCGGGATTACACCCCCAACACACAGCAACCCATTTTCCTTGCCTTTCCCAACCCTCACCCCGAAAGGAGTGTGAATTGTAATTACAGTGAAATCAGCTTTTGGCACTTGCTTGGCTTCCTTTTTTTCTGGGGGGGTTGGGGGATGACTACTGTACTTGTGTGTGTGTGTGCGTGTGTAGATTTCTTTGTCTGTGGTTAGTCGCTGCTTGAAGTGCTTGAGATACTGCACAGGAAAAAAATAAATATAGCTGGGAAACTGTCATTATTTAATCCAATTTATGCAAATATTTATTATTATTACTTTATTACTGATTTTAAGGAAGTACAAACATTTTATATTCTTTAAAGAGATATTTAAAGAACCTTTCTCCTTCTGTAAATTAAGAGAACGTTTACATTTACTTCTAAAAATATATATGAGAAATTTTTCAATGCATAATTAATAATATTATAATATTGTCTTACAAAAAATAACATTAAAGCTTTGCTGAGAGTTGATTTTGGTTTAAATTTAAATAGTTTTGGGAAGTAAATGTTCGCCTTGTTTTAGGACCACCTTTTATACGAAGAACACAACCAAGGTCTTAGAAAAAATATTGATACCACCGAGTCTAAAGTTTTTATAAGAAGATTTCTCTGAGAAACTTCAAAAATATTTCATAGATATAATTTAACGATATTAAATCCTTTTCAGAACATTTTTCTCCCTGTACTTTTTGGCTTTCTTTTCTAGTCCTTTCGCATGCGAAGCGTGATTTATTTTTCCTAATTGGCTTTCGATGCGTATGCTGGCATTTTGTCGCCCATACTCCCCTAGTATTCATACACACTCCACGTACACCCCCTTTTTTTTCCGTACTCCTCCCTGCAGTCATAATTTCTTTCTTTTTGTCGCCTGCATTTTGACAGCTTCGAATTCGAATGATTTGATGTCTGTTGGGGGCGTTGCCTTCTGCTTCTGCTTCTGCTTCTGCCTGGCGGTGGGTGTCACCGGAAATTGCGGCTTAGTCGAGGGAAATTAAATATCAAAGGGGGGGTTGCGGAATTATTTTTCGCCAGCATTGGCAAAACACATTTATTAGCGAAATTGACTGTGAAGAAGCATTCATAGCGGATTTCGGTTTTTGTTTGGGAGCATGTTAAGTGGATTGGAAACGATGGGTTTCATGGGGTTTCATAGGGATGGATCTATTAATGGAAAATCTCGAAATCTCTATGCAGGATTTTTGAAAATGGTTTAGAATATAATTATTTGGAAATACTAATCGGAAAATAAATTAGAGTATCTGTACTTTGAGTTTTATAAAATAAAATGATGCTTATATTATACTTAGATTTAATTAAAAGCTTAAAATAAAACCCTAAAACCCTTAAAATAAAACCCGTCAGATTAAAAAAAGTATAAAAACTGTATTCCCTTATTATCCCTTAAAATTATCATGAAATTCCTTTCTTAACCACTTTCACCTCAGGCTGAATACCATCTCAAGGATATGCCAGCTCACACATTTTTGCTACTCATATTCTATACGCAGGATATAGACAAATATGGCCGGGAGTGTTTTGTACCCTTTCATGATTTAACCAAAATATTTAAGGCAAATATTTTATAAGCTATGCATACATTTAAGCACAATTAAGCAACTAAGCGGGCCAAATTACAGGTATAATCCTGGCCAGGAACCTCTCCCGCGAGACCGCTTCCCCTACGATCCGATACAATGGATACAGCCACACTCAGAGATTAGGGAAGGTCTAGGTAGCCGAGGGCATTGTCGGCCCTTTCAAAGCTGGGAAATATACTGGTTCCCTGTTCCCTCTCCAGAGAACAATTGTTGGACAAGTGCAGTGCAGAGATACAGGAGATTCGGGATATGTATTGACAGTATTTTGACATGTTTCCACTATATTTTGATGGGTTATTAGCCAGCGGCAAACATAAATCCTTTTCTGCCACTGCATCTCTCCTCTTTTGTGCGTCGGGATCTGTGTTCCCTAGCCTGGACCCGCACCCAAATTAGCACAAATTACTTCTCAAATCCTTTGAGCGCTTCCACTCCTGAATAAAACATTTCATTGTTTTGATTTTTCAGCTGGCCACAGCTATTTTCCTTGTTCCAATGTTGATCAATGATCGATCGCTGATAAACATAATTTCCAAATTGCGGTTAATTTCTGCGGCTAACAAAACATTAGGTAATTACAGGGCCCAGACAGCTGTGGTTTGCTTTTGATGGAAATCCAGCAATTATTTCAAATTATGCAAAATTTGTGCATGCAAAAATTAATTAGGAGACCACCATGAGGGAATAATGGAAAAACAGATTTAAAATGAGGAAAACTGGCTGATTTTATCAAGGGAATTACATAAAAGGCAGGTGTAGATGGGTAGTTAAATATGTATTTATAAAATAAATAAATAAATAATTATATACCTTTGAAAATAAATCAATACTTTATAGTTACTTGTATCAAAAAGTTAATACCAACTTGTTTTCCTATTATCCTTATTCCTTCCCCCCAATAAGCCACAAAAAGCTGTCCTCCAAAAGAAAGCCAATAATAAGTGCTCAAGCGAAATTGCCCTCAAAGTGTCCCAAGGACATCGGAAGCCTCGGACATGACCGGAAATAAGTAAAAGCCAATAAATCAACCCAAAAGGAAGTCGAACCAATGAGGAGAAAAGCACACAGCTAATGGGAAGTTCGAGAGATGAGGGAAAAACAAAAAACAGAGGCAAAGTCAGCTCACCCACAGAAGCGCCCAAACAATCTGTTTTCCGAGCCACCGGAAGATGAGCTAATGTGGACGCGTGCCACCGCCGGCGTTCAATTTGTTGCAATTATAATTGTATTTCCCGGGGTCACGTGTCCAGTTTGGGATGCAGGATGTCACAATGTTGCATAATACGCTTAACCGCAGGTTAAAAGGGGGAAACCTACTCTAGTAAGGTGTGGCCAGCGAGCATGTTAATAATTTCCCGCCCAAAACGTTGACACGCGTTTAACTTTTTATATTTATTTTCGTTTACAACCCTTGAACATGCCCAAAAGGATACAAATAGGGGGGAAGTGTCACAACTAGTTGTCGTTGTTGCTTTTTATGACAGGAAGCGGCGGCACACGGCAACCAATTTTCCAGGGAAACATTTTTCATATCCTTATGCTAATCAGCCGGAAAGTGTTTTATTTGCTATTATGATTTGTCCGCGCTCGTGGGAGAAATATTTCTCTTCCTGCGACATAATAGTTAAATATTGTATTAGGGCTCTCGCGTTCTTAGGGAGAAAAGGGCAAGCGGCGTTAAAAAAAGGAATAAATGTGTAACAAGGTAATTAGCTTAGGCGAAGGGGAAGTGGCAACTAAATGGTCATGACAGATTGTGAGTGAAGGGAAATAGGATTAAATGTTGTTTCTCCTTAAGTGCTGAAAGGGATTATAGAATACTTCTGTGTAGCTGGGATAAAAAAGATTATTAAATTTAATTTTGTCTGAAGTTTAGTAGAAATAGTAGTATATTTTGAATAAATATTTATGCAAGTTTAAAAGAAAGATCTTACAAAAACAAATATATTTTTTTGGGATATCATAAGATATATTTGCTGGAATAAAAAATACAAAGGATTTTAATCCTTTATGTATACAAAATATAAATTAAAAAATGTATATAAAGTATATGTACATATGTTACAAATTCTCAGTAAATTAAGTCACTGACTACAAAATATAAAAGTAACTCCTTCGCCATATTTAAAATATATTGTTATAAAGTCAGAACAATTTTTTTTTTATTATTGAAACCATTTAACATAATAAAGAAAAATATATTCAATTGTTTCGAAAAGGTTTAAGAAAAACAACGATGTAAAACCTGGATCTGATTTTATAGAAGTCTTAAAAAACAATCGACCTTTTATATTTACACCCATAATAGTCCTACAAATAAAGGATATTTCACGAGGATTTCTTTGTGTCACAAAAGGACTCAATTTAATTGAAGGCAGTCCTGCCAAGGTGTTCAACTCTCAGTACTTTTTCCCTCATAAGAAGTTCATTAAACACAGAGACAGGGAGAGGGGCAGCTGCACCTAATCATAATTCCATTCCTTCACAAACCACACCTCCCTCAATCTGGGCGGCTGCTGAAGCACAAAGGATGCCGAGGATCGGATGACGCAGCCGCTCAAGGAGCGAATTGCAGCAGGCGCTACGCCCCCTGGAAGACGCCCGGTTTCCTTGAGGCACGCGCTCAAGGACATGCGGGTAGTATTTGCACATGTCCTGCGACAGGAGACGCAGAAGCATGTTAATTGCTACATATGCGACACACGCCTCCAAAAACGGGCGAGTTGCGCTAGGATCGGGGAGTAGGAGTTGTGGCATAAGGAGACGGAGATCCTGGGGCAAGGAGCAACCCTCGAAGACGACGGCGCTGATCCTTCCGGTGGCTCGCAGGACGACAGGAAGCAATGTGCGCAGTCGAACAATTGTTCGAGCCACCAAGATCGAGATTCCTTTTCTCTCCTTAGTTCCCTCGGGCGGCAGCTGCCGGCGGAGAATCTCGCTCCTTGAAGTGGGCAGAAAAGGATAATCGAGCGACTTGTTTGCCAGTGCTTTGATTGTCGAATGAACATCATTATGTGCACTGGGAGAAATTACTAAACACTATATTATAACAGAAAATTAAATAAATAATGGTAAGTGGTATTTCATATTTATAAAAAAATAGTTACTATTTCCACAAAATCCTTGAAAAAATAGTGACAATAAATTTAAATGTATGCATTTATTTCCCTTGGTGTATGATCCTCTCTAGCCTTGATTATCCTGCTTAAAAACCGGTTGCTCCTGCCGGGCGTTGTTCGTTTTTTTCCTGTTCTGGCCTGACATTTGATTTCGCTTTCGGCGGAAGTGCTTTTTCTTTCTACGGTTGTTGACACGCGATCCTGCGTCGATCCTGCGATATACCGATCCTGCGTCGGTGTGCCGATCATCCTGTTCGAGTCCTGTTTTTCCTCCTGGCGCGTGTGCCGCGCTTCCGGTTAATTATATTCCGCAGGCGAAAGCGAAATCGTACGAAATCAAATGCATATGTTTTGCTCCCTCTAATTTTTTTTTGCGATTTGAATTCCTTTTATTCCGGCTGTCAGTCGACGGCTCTCTGGTCCTGCCATTGTCCTTTCAGAACAACTGCTCTTTAATTGCTGGTTATGTGCGCTTTTCTTCCATCCACGCTGACGATAATCACGATAATGTTGACGCTGACGACGATTTCTTGGCATTATAATTTGGCTCGTGCCAGCTTGCTTGTAATGCGAGTAGGCGACAGGATGTCGGTCCTTAAGAGGACCTTGCCTAGGAAAGATCCCGTTCAAGGTGACTCTAGTGGGTTCGCAAGATTGCGAGGATGAAGGAATTTAAAGAAATATTTTAAGGGTTGGGTTGTGGTAAATTTTGTTTAAATTTAAATTTCTTTATTAAATTAAATTTTTTTTTTCTTTTATTTGGATTGAGAAATTTTGGTTCTATGGCTAGATATGAGAAAAAAGATAGCTAAACACTATGAATAAAAAATAGCTATTTTACTGTTAAAAAGTCTGGATTTAGCCACAAATTGCACTGATGCACTGATTCTTTTCTGTTTATTGCATATTGTGCGTGTGCCAGCAGAGGGCCGGCAGAGGAATTTCCTATCCCCCCGATCTAAGACTTCAAATTAAAAATGAGTTAATTAATAATACATTTTAAAGTTAAAAACTAGGCTAACTTCCAGTTAAAATTATGTATTTCCTTTAAGAATATCGGAATGGCATTGTATATATTAACGACTGTTGGTCAGTTTCTATCTATATAGGGAAAATGTTTGAAATAAACCTGCAATCCTTAAGTTTAAGTTATTTCTTGAATTCCCTCAAACCTCTTCCCACGAAAAAATGCACACACATTCCGGACTCCGATTATTTCAGGCTAATTGACCGGGCAGTCACTTCAGTGCTCAATGGGCTAACCGTTCCGACTCCACCTCTCGCAGGACGAAGCCATGGCAACATGAGCAATAAAATTTAATATCCGCTTCGAGTGCAACCGGCAGCGGCGACCAGAAATACTTTGCATAATTCGCCCCCCAGGACAGCGTACGTACGAGCATGTCTATGTTATAGTCCTTTTTCAGACCGAAATAAAACCGTCGGAAGGCGTAGATAAATCACGTAGAAGGACAATGCCAAACAAGTGAGAAAACGCCCCCCAACAGGACTAAGGGGACACTTTCAATGGACGACGAAAACGAAAGGGCAGAGATAAAAAATCGCCAGGACTGTAAATGGGTAAATTTTCACCATTTCCACGATAACTCTATTTAGGGCTGTCAGGGGTTAAGAGGGGGGTGTCTGGTCTGTTCTACTCTCCGCTGTTCTGGTTCAATTTGATTAATTCGTTAACAAACTGAAAGTAGCAACAGCGGCCACGGCTGGCGAGTTGAGTAATTGTCGGGAGTCACGAGAGGAAATCCTCCATCCACCGGAGAAACCGAGTAAAAAATACCCTACAGCTACCCCTATTCAAAAAGTCCAACCTCCACCCCTTTATTAGCTAAAAGCGCATGAAGATCGCAGCGGGTTGATAAGAAAGCGAAAAACTCTGAAGCGGGGAACGAAGGAAACCGAATTGAGCACTTGAATGCCCCCAACCCAGGACTCAGCCGAAGGAGGGATACTTCGACGGTGAGGAAGGGATGGGGTAAGTAACTCCTTGAAAGGTTAATCTCCGTCGAACAATCTATCGATTAACCCAAAAAAAATAACACAACAGCGGCGACAATTTATGCATCTTCTCTTCAACCCAAAAGATACTTTCTTGTACAATCCGCAAGCTCTATAAATAATTGAAACAAATGCATGGGAATATTTAAATAGCCGTTTCATGTTTGCTGAGAGGTCTCCGTCGTTGGTCGGTCGCCTCTCAATCAAAATAACCTGAAAGTAAACAAAGAAAAGATTTCACAATTTTGTGAAATCTTTCATTTTCGATTTTCGAATTCGCATCGCAAGCACTCTTTTGTTGGGTATTAAGGCGGGCGACTTTTATGGGACCCTTTAGCGCAGTGGATAGCGCGTTGGACTTCTAATCCAAAGGTCGCGGGTTCGATTCCCGCAAGGGTTGAAGATGTCAACACATATTTCGTTTTTATACTCTAATTCATATTTAATAACAAGTATTTTTAATATTAAATATTTTTAAAATTTATTTAGAATTATCCTTCTTGTTGTTAAAGTTTTTAAAATTTAATGTTTGCGATAAGGAGATATTTCTAAAATAGTTTACAGAGGATAATATCTTTATATGTCTTTAAATATGTACTGTATAGGTTAATAATTTGTAGTATTAAATATTTGTATAACTATAGGCTGACTGGGCCTGATTCTGGATTAATCATTAAATAAAACCTTATCATGAAAAAATTAAAATTTTTATTGCCTTTTTAATTCATAGAAATTTAGCACTCTGTTGGAAAAACATGAATTATTTCTTGACGAATTCCTTGTAAAAATGCGAAGAGATTTTTTCTATGTAATAACTTTTAAGAAAAATTAATAAAATATGCATTTTAAAATGTGGAATTACGAAATGTACAAGATTTATTTATTTATATACTATTACTTAAGCACAAATAACAAATATATAATTATCCCCTATTATTTCAGAATCTTCAAAAAGAAAACCAGCCTCAAGACATACTCCTTCGCCGTTTAAGACAAGATTTGTAATTATCCCAAGGACTCTCCTGTACTTCTATCATTTTTTTTCGGGTTTACCTATTAGCTAATCCCTAGATGGCTTCTACATCTGGTCCATCGCCACCCACTTTCAACCTCATTAAGCAGAGCAAATATTTCTCTTTGTGGCTCGGGGGATGGGTAGAGAATTTGTTTTGGAAAAATGTAATTTTCAATTAAAAGCAAACTGACAAACGGCAAATAAATTGGTGGCCTTTCAAAACTATTTGTGCTGGGCAAACACGTAAATAAGTATCTGGAAGATACATTCAGCGAAACTAGAAGGGGCGGAGGAGAAATCTCGGATGCCGCAAGCCGAAAGGCAAATAAGGCGGAAATTTCTGAATCGCGCTTTCTGCTCTGTTCGAACGTAAATTGCAACAGCTGTCAAGTATCTGGGAGATACATCGCGGCAAACTAGCTGATAAACAGCCTATTAAAAGTGTTTACATGACCAGGGCAAATATTGACGCAATGATGCAGCTACAGCTACCCCTGGCAGGCCATAATTCCCGCGCCATGGAATCCATGGAACCCGTAGAATCCACGGACTGCTCAGGGCGGGGTTGATTTATCCACCGAACAGATTCCTAGTTGCTGTTGTTGTTTCTGTCGTCGCTTGTCAAATGATCAGCGCACACGCAAATTACCCGCACACACAGATACACTCTCACACTCCGGTGATTCCGCAATTCCGCCATTTTGTTTCCACGGCTTCGCCTTCAAATGTGCAATCATCGGCTTTCAGCTGGCCCCAACCTAGACCCCCGTCCGAGTCGGGCGATGTTCTTCTCGCTTCTCGCGGTTTTAAAAATAAATTTCCCATTTACGGCCACGTAATTTGCCGACAAGTCTACGGAGCCGCCCTCCGAGTGCTATTGTGAACTATAATTTACTTTTCATCGACCTCAGTCTGTCTGGGTGTCTGAAAGAGGGGGGCTCGCATGTTTGTAATCTTTATTTAAATGATTTCCATGGGCCAGGTTGGAATATTCTTGGGTTAAAGAAGAAAGCTAACTCTATTTTTTACGATTCTAAAGGATTTTTACTAGAATCGTTATTCTCAATATAATATTTCATTGCATACTTTTGAGCATATTAAAAGGAGATCTGAAAACACCTGAACATTTTATTTGAATATCTCGTCAAATTCAAGTTTGAATAACTAGTTTTATTAATTATAATATTATCTGATGTCTAAAATGTATGTAAAAAGGTTTACCTAATAAAACTACTTTAAAAAATCATTCAGAAGATTAAAAAAGTAACATTTGCTGAATTTCAGTAAAGGTTTTATTTTAAATAAATTTGTGTTAATATAAAAATGTTCAAAAACGAATATAATAATGACTGGATCTTAGAAAATTGTATTAAAAATTTAGAGTTTTTGGAAAAAATGGCTCCTTCTATATTTTCCTTAATAGAATGCCTTCAAAATCTCAATTAAAAATAAAGTCAAGCCTTCAGTCCCTACTTTACATAACTCGAACTCAGAAATGATTAATTTCCCATCCATTATCCTTCAAACTGAATACTTGCCGACCTATCCAATTGCGAAACAAGTTAAATTCGAACTCGACGACGCAAAATCCCGCTGTTTGCGATGTTCACATGTGTTGCCCCTCAGAGATCCTTCAGCTCCGCTTTTTTGTAACCCTTCCAGCGATTCTTCTACCACTATAAATACAAAATAATGTCGCCCACTGTGCACAGTTGAGCAAGTTTATAGTCCTTGTCCGGAAACTAACAATTTTCGCCACATGAAAAAGGCAGAAGCCAAATGAGAAAAGAAAGAAGGACAAAAAAAACCCTTAACGAGCTTTGAAATTATTTTTAGAGCAGTTGCCGCAAAAAGTGGCAAATAATGCAAATATCTAAGCCTGCAAGTGGCTCGGGGAACGCCTCTAAGGAACTTGCCTCGAATGAAATATCAAGCATGCGCCATGTGGGACGCTTAAAATAAAATAAGAAAAAAATAAAAAGGACAAAGAGCGAAGCCAAAATGAAGGCAGCTGCAAAAGGAGCGCAGACAAAAGCGCACAAGGATGATGATGAGGACGATGATGGAGTAACAGCAATTAGGCATAATAAACACAAAGTTACTGTGTGTGTGAGGGGAGTGATTTTCCCTTCGAGCTGCGGGGCAAGCTAAAACTACATAAACGCAGACTTAATTGCGGGGTTTTTCAAGCGAACAAACCCCGATCCGGCGAAGGACTCCTCACGTGTTGCGAGTTTCGTGTTGCGACTTCCCTTTTTGTATACTTTTTATTTTTTTATTTTTTGCGCACTTGAATCAAGTCCTTTATAGGGGTTAGTCCTGTGCCAGAATCAAAGCGCAAACGGCAACGAAAAAAAATCTCAAAAAATGGCTACACATGGCGATCCTTAATAGAGCAACCCCTTGCCGGGCACCCAAATCGAAGCGAACCGAACTGAACCCAAAATAGAGCAACTATATCCCAGCTGCAAAATGGTCGACATCTATTTTCCGCGGCCGGGGAAGGGAGGAAAAATCCAAAGAATTTGTATCTAATAAACTGGCATATGCAAGCCACTGGCTTATTAGGCCGAGCTGTTTGATTGAGTTCAACCAGCCGTCGACATGAGGGTGCCCCAGAGCGATTCTCTGCCTCGATTTCGGTGGTGGTTCGGTGGTTCTGCCACTGTTGCACATAAAAGTCGATTATGATGATTCTTTAACCGTTTATTATTACGATTCATTTTTTATCCGACTGCCGTTCAAGTGTTGTTGCTCCTGGGGGTGTGGGGAATTTTATTAAAAATTGATATCATAGTCAGCGAGACGTAAGAGGTACATCAGATAAGCTGGCATAATTGAGAGGGGTCTCTGAAACAAGGTTAGTGGATGGAAAGATTAGCTATAATATCTGGGGAAAGGTTAATATAAAAAATAATCAATGAAGAGATCTATGTAAATAGGAGTTAACAGGAGTAAATAATGTTTGTGATTCTTTTTTTGATCTACCTTATAATAAGTAGATTTTTATGCGGCATGCTGTCCTTTTTTTTTTTGTTGAGCATAGGATAAAAAACCCTGACCTAAAGGGGCAACATGGACTTAATGTACGTGATTCCTTGAGCGTTAAAACACATTTTTTTTAATCTTTAATGTTTTTAAATTATTATTGATCCAAGAATTTATCGCATAAAGATTTTTTTCATTCTTATGACCTTACACCACACATATTTTTAACGAAATACCACCTTTTGTCAAAATTAACAATAAAATTCCATATTTTTCATCTAATTCTAAAGCGATTCTACTTCTTTGCAACATTTAACTTCAAATATATTATATTTTTCTTTAAAAACCTCCTTTCACCGTAAATAATTTTATATCGAACACAATGTATTTTTCTTCTGCAAGTCTCGTAACTGCCAAATCCCGCGAGGACTTTAAAAAACAGCCGTAAAAAACACAAAGTGCCCGGCAAAAAAAGCGAACTAATAATAAACAGCAGCGGAGAGCACTTGAAGTGACAACAAAAGCCAAATATTTACATTAACCAATGTACGCTAACCAGTAGCGCAAAGTGGAGGACTCCGCGAAGGACTCTCCACCGCAGGACAACCAGCGAGTTCGATTCCTCAGAGAGGGGAACAAGAAAGGAACGCGTCTCACCCGCCGAATCTTTGGCTGAATAAAAATATATATAAATGTATATATGCGCAGCTCGAGCACTTGAGTGGGCTGCAGAATTGGAAGCCGGGATTCAGGATACAGGATGCCGAACCAGCGAGGGCAGGCCGCAAGGACTCTGTGCAAATAAACAATTAAAATGTCACAACGATTGCCGGCGTACCCGTGTCAGGAAATCAAAAAACCAAGGCAAATAAAAAGCGAGCGAAACCACAAAATGGAAAGTAGAAATCGGAAAACGCTTTGTGCCATCCCCCTTTCCTTCCTATGTCCCCCTCCAGCCCCTTTCCCTTGCCCGATTTTAAAGGACTGCTGCACATTGTGTTTTATTCAAAAGCGCATTTCGCAGGGGCTAAGAGGTGAGGGAACGAGGAGCAACCACGTGGCGTTTCCAGGCCGCAGCTCCTTGCTCACTCAGCCGAAGATTGACAGCGAGGGCGGGAGTCCTGCGAATACTGCGAGTCCCGCCAAGGCGTTGGGCCTCAAAACCAGCAGCAGCACAATTCCCAATTAAAATAAAGAAAGCCAGCGCCAGTCAGCCGAAAGTTAAACAGGCCAAAACGTCATATTAAGGAGCGACTTACACGGGGAGAAATCATAAAATAATAGAACGATATATGACTTTGAAATAATCTAAAGGAAGTAAGGAAATCTAATGGGAAATACTTAAAAAATATAATTTAAAATGTTCTATGATTGTTTTTTATATTTTAAATAGATTCTCAATAGATTTTAAATGGATTCTCATTATAACCCAACCTTAAGCCGTTAAAATTGTTCATGAATTTGAGTAAGGATGTAGTATTTAAGGTCACATTTAAATGATAAAGAAATATTATAAAACGTAACTCATTTAACTCATTTAATTTAAAAGAACTTTATAAAATATGCAAACTTAAATGTAATAAGGTTAAAAGCAAATGTTCCTTTGAAACCCAATCAATTTTTGGCTAATTGCGTCAAAGGAACGCCCAAGCCAAGCTCATTCTTAATTCCTGAATTTCCTGCAAGTGTAGGACTCTCCACCCCCCCAACTCCCTGGCCACATCCTTTCTTCACGCTGGGCGTCTGTGACATTAACAATTGATAGACGACCGTCGACAGGCGACGACGACAACAACTGAACATTTGAACATTTGACAGATTGTCGCGCTCAGTTGGCAGCTTCTAAGGACACTTTCCGTTTCATTTCACACACACACACACACACACGCCTGATCCTTTGCCGCCGCTCGGGGGCAACTCTCTCACTCGCCTCGAGTGGCCCTGTTTTTCCCTTAGTTTCCCCCGTTCTCCTCAGTTTCCCTGGGCTTTTCGCCAGTGGGCCAAGTGAAAAGTGGCAAGTGGCAAAGCGAGAAACCAGTCGAGTGGCAGGCTTAGCGGCTAGTTGGGCATTTAACAGGCGACGCCTTAAATATTTTAGTTCTTCTGGTCGCCACTCGGGATCTTCAGGGATTAGGGTCTTTCAGATGCAAAAATAATAATAAATAGAAAATAAAGGGAAAGGGACCTAAAACTTATATTGGAATGGTTTGTTTTATTACATAAGAAACACTTTTTGGAGTTTACAGCAGCAGATGCGAATTTATCATTTGCATTACCTTATAATTCTCAACTACGGTGTCTGTCAGCAAACAGATCAAGTAGACATTTGATACGTCTGGAAATATGCAGTTATTATATGTTATATAAATATTTATGCATATCCTAGTATGCTGATTGTCCTTGAAAAGATATTTGTGAGTCTTTGGCATAATGAAGCCATTTATGCTTGATGCAAATTTATCATTAGCATTACCTTAGAATTCCCAACTACGGTGTCTGTCAGCAAACAGATTAATTAGACATTTGATACGTCTGGAAATGTGCAGTTATAATATGTTATATATGTATTCATGCATATCCTAGTATGCTGATTGTCCTAGAAAAGATATTTGTGAGTCTTTGACATAATGGAGCCATTTATGCTTGAATCCGGAACACATTTCTTTTTTAAAGGAAACAAGTTCCCTTAAGAGAATCTTATTTAAACTTTGATAGAAATTATAAAGTTAAGAAATTTAATTCTGGGTCTTAAAAACCATTCATTTAAATAAAGAATAATAATTCATAAAATACATAATAAGCCTAAAATACTTCCCTAAATTATATAATAAAATATAACATATTTATTTTCAATTCCTTTAACTTTGTAGCTTAGTTATAGCCAAATACTAATTTAACCCAATAGCCTGCAGACAAAAGGGAGTATCCAATTAGGAATATGCCCCACAAATTGCTAATTTATCGCAACCTTAGACAAACAGCCATTAAGATCATAGATGAAAATCAAACAGAAAACTTACCAATGAGAGAGGTGGAAAATCTGGCCCCAGACTTTTCCGCACGCTTTATTTGCCAGGATCTGCTCCCGAATGTTTACGCACAGCAATTAATATCCCTTTTTTGATGTCTTGAGCTTGAGTTAATATTGAGATGGAATTTTTCAGGTAATTCTTATTTTTCCACTTCAAAGCCAAGTCTTTTCACTTTTTTGGACGCTTTTCCTTCCTCGTCTTCACTAATCGGCTGCAGGTCAAATAACTGTTTGTTTTAGGTATTAAATCCTACACACACACACACACACGCAGCGGCACACTCTCGAAGGATTTTCTTGGCAGGACGAAGAACGGTGAGTTTTTTGCGACCGCGCTTTCAAGACGTCAATTTCGGAATGTAAATATTTGATTTATGCGCCAAAGTAAATTAAGGCAAAAACAAAAAGCAACAACAACTAAGTTGCGATGATGTCCTGGGCCACATGGAAAATATGGCGACGGCGAAACGTAACGGTAAATCCCATCGATATGAGAGAGCGCCTGCTCCCCGGCCGAGCTGTTCCCGTCTCCCTCGCACACCCACACGACGGCGCCAATGTGCCGACGGCAAAGTCAAAAGGCAGCAGCAACAACTCAATGGAATCCGAGCGCCCCGACGCGCTCTCTCGCTCTCGCTCAACTGACGCTGTCAGCGCGTAGTTGGGCAGCACAAGAGAAAGAGAGAGAGTGGCTGGCGAACGTCATTATCATGTCATGCTACCTCTCGCTTGCACCTTTTCTGGGCTGTGGGGAGGGGGAGAAAGAGCGAAAGAGAGGGGGTGCCAAAGCGAGTGCGAGAGTGTGTGCGTGCCATTAACGCCATCATGCTCATCATCTCGCTCTCTCCCCGATCCTGCAGCTGCTGCTGACTGTCCTTTTACTAAGCGCCTGTCCCTACATAACCTCACTCCCGACGTCGCAGACAGCCCCCTCGGCACCCCACCCCCCGTTGTGTGTGTACATATTTGCACTGCAATTTGGCATCGTCGCTGGCTGCTCTTGTGATTCGCCTCTTTTTGCGCTCCCATTTACACAGGTGAGCACAGTGGTCGCTCGCAAAAAGTCCTTGATTTTAGGGAGATCTCGGGACTTGGAAAAGCTTAGTGACATAAATAATTAATAGAATGTAAAGTTATGCCACTACATGTAAAATTGGTTTTTAAAAAATATCGTTTTAATGTTTAAGAAACTAAATTCGATCACTTTTACAGGTATTCTCTAAAACTAAAACCAGATATTCAGAAATCACTAGGGTTATGAAATCACTTTAAAAGGTGTCTAAAACTATGCTACAAAATGTGTCTTCGTAATAATAAACAAAACTCGCACTGAATTTGGAACATCAAATATTTTATTGCATACTTTCAGACACCTTTTAAGTGATTTCAAACCCCAAGTGGTTTCTGGAGCATCCCAGATTGATTATAATATTGGCATAATTACAGTTGAAAACCCATATATTATTCTTAACTAATTTGCAAGCTTGAAATATACAAAAATAAATTAACATACACATTTCTCTAGCTTATTTAAAAGCTGTTAATAATACAAGAATTTATGTAATTAAAAATAATTTCGGCAAAATGCATAGAAGATCACAAAATTGTCTACATAAATTCGAACCATTTCGAGGAATAAAACCTTAGTAAACGCACCAAAGTATGCAACATATTTTGTAAAAGCGATCGGATTGCTCCTCTAATATTAAGGAAATCTTTTTAAACATTTTATGTAGATTTATTGGTATCAATCGAAAACCAATTTTAGAGTTTTTTTTTTTTAGTTTACTTTTACTGAAAATAAAAAAATATATCTATAAACATACCTAGTAAATCTGCCCCTAGAATCCTAAAACTCTTCAACCTTTTTAACTACACAGCACCTACTGTATATTCTATTTAACAGTAGTTTCTATTTTTTTTTCTTTTTTTTGGATGCCCCCCTCTCGCGTTCTTTCCCGCTGGGCCATTATCGAAGTCGGAGGGCAAAGGCAAAAACCGAAAACAGAAAACGCAAAACACAGCAGAAATGCCCTCTATGGAATCACATTTTTGTGCAGTTTCCGAAGCGGGGCATGTGAAATATGCTCCGCATCAGAGTTTTCACCCGATGCCATGACAACCGAAAGTACAAATACACACACATGTGATGCCATTGTTTCGTTGTAATAGAGATGGATTCACAGAGAGAGGAATGGGAGAGAGTGAAGGACCCTCCCCTGGACGAGAGGGGAAAGGAGGCGGTGATGGCGAAAAGGTGAAACGATTGAGCACCCTGGGAGATTTTTTAATCAAATAATTACAGTAATTAGATGCAAGGCAAATGTCAAAAGACTGCACGAAATTCCCATGCGTAGAGTGGAGCGGAAAAAAAACGCATTGAGAATTCACAATTGGCAAGAGATCTCGAATTCTTTCACCTTGGGAACCGATCTGGAAATGGACCCATGGCACTCTGGCCACTATTTATGTTCATTTTGTAAAAACTACAGCGCCTATAGGGTGGAATTTTTGAAGGATACACATTCTTTTTGATGATAAATACTAAAGTATATAAACAGAGAGGACGTATGTATATGCCAGAATAAAAATAAAATATATTTATTTGAGCAATTTAGTACATTAAAAATATATTCCCAATTATTATTTCTGACTAAAATTAAATTAAAATTGCTACTATAATCTTCTAAAATATTGAAATGTTTATCAAAGAAATAAAATGTTCCATGTTTTGTGAAAACTCTCCCATTACCATGAACTTTCTTACTTAATCGCTTAAAAATTCCACAGAAATTACAAAAACAAATGCCAAGATTCCAGGCAGAAATATTCCATTTAATAACGACAACTTTTCTAGGAGACTTTTCCACAAAGCTCTCAAGAAATCAACTTTTTGCATTTTCCACACCTCAAGTGTCTGCAACAATAAAGCGAAAGGAAGCAGAAAGGACGGGGAAGAGCTCCTGGAGGCGAAAGGAGAGGAGAGATATGGCATTCATTACAGCAATTGAAATGGACAAAAGCCAAAATTCAAGGCAGGAAAAAACGACGACAGCACAAGTCGGAAAAGGGATAATAAAATGTTTGCATATAAAATATTAAATAAAAGACGCAGTGAAGGAGCGGCAGAGGACGAAAGTGTAGGGAGTGGAGAAATGGCCGCCTTCTCTACATAGAACGCAACGAAATGAGCGAGCACACTGACAGAAACGGAAAGTAGGGTCTTGAAGAAAAGAATAGGGAAAATATTAACCTACGTTTTTTAACTATAAAAATTATATTATCTTACTGTTCCAAAAAATTAAACAATATTTATTTTATAAACCATTTTGTATCCTTATTTGTTTTTTCTGGTAATATTTCGTATTCTTTCCTTAAATAGTTGGTTATTTACTACAGCATTTTCGTATATTTTCTTCCCAAAATCCTTATCGTTTGGGTTTTGGAAGAAATTTAAAAATCTTTACAATGTGACTTTGCTTTTGAACCGATTATTTTCTCAGTGCATTGTTGGCAGCGACAAAATGACAGAGCCAGGTGAATTTGAGACCCAAAGAGATCCAGGTGAGTTCCCGGGCAAAAGGCTCAGCGGATAGGTAAATAAAGCCGTAGACCCTTTCTATGTAAAGCCGTCAGTGGGGGTGCGTGAGGCCTGGCAATGTGTGTGAGCGGGTGTAGCTTAATGATCATCAGGAAACACCGTTAGGGGGCGTATCAAATGGCAGGGAGCAGCGCAGTCAACGCACCAAAAATGGCAGCGCATGCGTCGCACTGCTCTGGCACCCGTGCTTGTGTATGGCATGGCCAATCGGTGGGTGTGTCCTGACTCACTCACACACATGCAGCCTTGATTAGCCTCGACATTTTGTTACTGTTGCTCTCTCGTCGCTGCAACGCCCTCTCTCTCTCGCTCTCACTCTCTCTCGATTTCGCTGGCTGGAAATTCAACAGGCACCCACACACGGAAGCTATCGCCATCGCTGTCACACCCACGCACTTGCCATTTGATGCATTGGCATTTTTACTTATCCGATTTATAATTCTTTTTTTTTTTGGGAGCACTCGAAACTTGAACTTTGCCGGCTTTTACTTTCGTTACAAAAAAATATACTCAAAAAATTGGCCAAACAAATGCGAGCTCAATAATATTCTACTTCGTCGGTTTTGCGTCAGTGGCGAATACTATTTTTTGGAAATTAATCAGCACAGCGGCTTCCACTCGAGAATGCAGGATATTGGAAAAGCGCACAATTTCCAAGTTGATTAATTTCGCACCACTGCGTTGCAAGAGTGTGCGTTCGTGTGTGTGCATGTGTATGAGTGGCACACGCTTCTTACCTGTCCAAAAAAGTCGTACTTTTTTTAGGTAGCTAACAAAGGCATCTCACAAAGATACCACAAAAAGTTGCCAAAAAACGAGAGCCGAATTTTGCGCTATTTATTTGTGTGCTCTCGTCTGTTATGAATTAAGTGTCCTGCGTATGTGTGTGTGGTTGTGGCCTTTGTTGTTGCCCATCTCTTTGTCAGTCGCCAAAAGAGAAATGTTACCACAAAAAATCACAAATTGCGGGATCAAAGGTGAAAAGTGGAAGGAGGGGAGGGGGGCTCACTTAAAATAAAAATAATGAACTAAAATAAAAATCATTCCGATTTTATAGGCACGAATAAAGAGGTTTTTGTGGTTAATATTTTTGAGAAATATCAATTTGATCCGTTTCAAAGATGAAGTTGAAAGGAAGGGATCTGTAATCATTATAATAAATAAACTTAAATTTAGTAGTATTTATTTAATAGGATATTTAACTAACTTAAGTTCATAATACAGAAAACGGGTATAATTACATGACATGATTAGGTTATTAAAAATCTTTACCAAAAGTAAACTCTTTTTTCTATTTCATTAATCAGACCATGATTCCTTTTTGTGGTTGCGCCTTACAGCACAATTCGGTGCTTTGCAGCAATAAACGATAATAAACAGCGCTCTGTTATTCTGTTGCGATCAGATACATTTAAAGAAGGTCAGGAAACCGATTTGCTTTATGGTAAGCTTATCTGGTGATTATTCTTTCCGGACAAATAGCCCTAAGTGGGGTTGTTTAATAGTTAAAAAAACGTACATTTTGTTTTGAATTAGGTAAAGTCTTATTTTAAAATTTGGTTTTAATTTCTGCTTAAGTGGATGAGAGGGCAATTACTAATGTTATTATTATAATTTCTATCCTTATTTGTATTTCCTCACGTTAAAGACTTGCTACCTTTACATTATTTTCATAAACACCCTTTTTAGACTCATTTTCTTAAATTAATTTTCCTTTTATAATTTATCTTACCGTTTATTTATTAATTAAATTTTTTGCAAAGAAATCCCTAGTTTAATGCCAAATATTTGTGAATTTCGAAAAGCTTTAAGTTCAAAAGTTCCGTTTCAAAATTTCGGCGGTTAAAGCTGAAGTGCAACTGGCCATGTAGCTTCTTTTTGCGACCTGCAACGATTGCCGCGATATTTTGCCATTCTCAGTTAGTTGCAACTTCGGCGCATCCCTAAAAAAGTGCATATTTCCAATAAACAAAGTAAAAGCTCCAATGCCGGGACAACTTTCGCAATAAGCTAGAAGTATTGAATCATTCTCAAGCTGACTCGACCCGCGAATAAGATACAGATTCAGGTTGATGATGGGTTGGTACCGATCTCTGCCGAGATTAACCCGCTATTGGTTCACCACTACTGTGGTGGTCAGCTGCTTCGTCAGCCGTTTTAACCTGCTGCCCATCGAATGGTTGGAGCTGGACTGGAGGATGATCTACTACCGCTGGGAGTGGTGGCGATGTCTTACCTCGATTGTGGCTTTCCCCATCAATCCGAACACGGCGTTTCCATTCCTCATCCTGTGCTACTTTTTGGTGACCTACAGTGGAATGCTGGAGAAGGATCAGTTTGGCAGGAGTCCGGCTGGTTATCTGTACCTCCTAATCATTGTTGCTGTCCTGGCAAATGTCGGTGGAGTCCTGCTGGAAGTAAGCAGCCTGTTGGAAATGACAGTGATGTCTGTGCTGTATATCTGGTGTCATCTCAACCAGGATGTGACTGTGAGCTTCTGGTTCGGGACGCGTTTCAAGGCCATGTATCTGCCGTGGGTGCTGGCCGCCTTTGATTTCGTCTTTAATTTGTATGATCTTCATTATAACATCTATTTTTTGTAATTCCTAACGGATGGTTCTTTTTAACAGCTCTCTGGAATCTTTCGTTGGTATTTTTAATGGCCACATCTACTATTTTCTCAAGTTCCAATATCCCAATTTGATGGAAACACCTCGTATACTGTGAGTATGTTCTCTTTAAAAACAATCGTAGCTCTTTTTGCTTTTATAATTCATTATCGGCTTGATAAACTCGAGGTCAGCTTGTGTTTATATATTTTGTTTTTCCTTAAGCTCGCTAATATATTATATTTTCCTTATAATCTTTACTCTTTCTCTGCTTTCAGTAAGCGCATCCTGCCTGATGTCCATGGTGGCTTCAGTGGGTTTAATGTGCCATCAGACAGCAGCTCAGCTGCCCAATCGAATCCCAATTATTCCTGGGGTCGCGGAATCACTTTGGGAGGCAACTTAAACTAAATAGAATCTCCGTTAAGCTCTATATATACTCAGAAATCTCACAAGTTACCAACAAGGTAATACATTTTCCAAAATATATACAGAATGTGACTGAAAAACATTACTTTATAAATCTATTTTTATATTCATTGCGTCTCCAGCGCATTTAATATAAGTACGATAAAATATAAATAAATAAATCTAAATCTAATTTATATAACGTTCAAATAAGTATATTAACTCCTAAACCTAGGGTATGAAATGTTCGAAAACTGAAAAGGCTTCCGCCAAACATTCACTTGGATACGTGTTGCATGTCGAAATACGGTCACCTCCAAATGATTGTCGTGCTACTTTTGCCATTCGCTGCGAAATCGATAGATACGATATTTACTATACACTGGTTTTTATAATCTAAACATTTATATAACATCATATTTATTTTATTCATTGATTTCAAGATTTTTATAATCTAAACATTTATATAACATCATATTTATTTTATTTATTGTACATGCTTGAAATTAAAAGATTTTTTAAATTTAGGGGAACTGGATTTTTTAGGGGGAAATCTCGACTGTTTGACATTTTTTAGGGGGAAAGCAAAATTTGTATCTGGCAACACTGCTAGAAAGACACGTAAAGCAACAAAAATACCCCAATCACTGCAAAGGAAAACAAGCAAATTAATGAATTAAGTACAAATAAAATTAGGAAGAAAGCAATACACAATGGACGCTGGCACGTGGTACCGATCCCTGCCCCGCTTCACGCGCTATTGGCTGACGGCCACCGTGGCCCTGAGCCTCCTCTGCCGCTTCGACGTTATTCCCATCCATTGGCTCCATCTGGACAGATCCGCCGTCTTTGGGAAGCTGCAGCTCTGGCGCTGCGTGACGTCACTGTTCGTGTTCCCGATCTCGTCGAACACGGCATTCCACTTTCTCATCAACTGCTTCTTCATCGTGCAGTACAGTTCGAAACTGGAGAAGGATCAGTACGGGCGAAGTCCGTCCGACTATCTGTACTTGCTGATCGTGTCGGCTGTGCTGGCGAACATCGGCGGAATGCTGTTCAACGTGTACTTCCTCATGGACATGCTCGTCCTGGCGATCACCTATATCTGGTGCCAGCTGAACAAGGACGTCACCGTGACCTTTTGGTTCGGCACACGCTTCAAGGCCATGTACCTGCCATGGGTGCTGGCCGCCTTTGAGTTCATCTTCCACTTGTAAGTTGTCACTGAAGGGGATTCTCATATCTCTGGGTGTTATCTTATGATGGTTTCTCGTCAATTGCAGCTCTCTCGCCTCGTTGGTGGGCATCTTCAACGGCCATGTCTACTACTTCTTCAAGTTCCAATACTCACAGGATCTGGGCGGCACGGCCCTGCTGGAAACTCCGCAGTTCTTGTAAGTTTCAGCTGAGAATTTGAGTAAAAATCGCATAAATTAAGAGGTTTTCTTTAAGTCGACATGTAGCCGGAAGTCTGACCTTATTTAAGTAGATAAGAAGTGCCACAGAAATCGCTATGGAAATCAAAATGTAATAAAACGTTTGACCTAGTTTAGTTATGGTGTCATGACACAGGGCACAAGTTTTCATTAATTAGAGGCTTAATTAGAATCTTGAAAGAGACAACTATATGTGTATTTTGGTTCGAATTTTTTTCGTAGTGCGACTACGG